>JAABKJ010000682.1:0-46359 GCA_011634705.1 Andricus grossulariae | reverse complement strand
CCACCCACGCAGGAACGACCTATATCTACAGACATAATGCTGCCCTAAGATTGCTTTATTACCATCTTTGTCGCTCTTACGGTGTTGGCCGCAACCCAGCCCCTGCAGTCTCCGTTGCTCACTCGAGGCCTGACATTGTTCTCCAAGACTTCGAGAAACGAACTATATTCGTGATCTAATTCTCGGCTCCGGCCGACTACAACAGCACTGTCAAGAAGAAGGAAATGTAGGAGAGGTATCAAGACCTTAAAAGGGAGTTGCAACGACTGTACCCAAAATATTCGGTTGAAGTAATTGTCCTTGTGATCGGCGCTCTCGGAGGTGCGAAACTATCACTGATTTGTAACCTTAAAGCTATTCCCGCGTGCCAAAAATATGACAAGCAAATTGCGAGATGGATGCAGAAAGCTGTCATCCTTGGGTCGCTTCGTGTTCTCAAGACACACGAGGGTTCCGCCGGCCTGTCGTCGTAATTTCATCATGCCACCCATCTGACGGTCGTGAGACGTGGCAATAAGTGTGATTTACCGCGGTTCTACTGGGAGCCCATGTCATTTTTAGATGGCAGTTGCTCCCAGTGGTACCCTCCAGTGGTTGTGTTTAACCTTGTTTTTTAATCATATGTTTAATGCTTATGACATAAAAACCTATCCAACTCACGACTTCGGTAGAGATTAGAAAAATTTTCAGAACGAGTGCATAATTAGGAATTTTTTTTAAAAACAAGTCAATAATTTTGTAACATAAACATACACATAATTTTAAATTCTTAACACTATGATATTTTGATTTTCAGCGCCGAAATTATGTGCATCTTTCCGATGAAATTTAGTATAGTATTATCAAAAATATATACGTCTAAGAAATGCATGCCTACCAAAAAATTCTTCTAAATCTCTTTGATTCAATTTTAATAATTAGAGTATTCAAAACTGAAATATATATAATATATCTTTTGAATCAAAAAAATATTTAAAAAAAAATAATATATCAAAAAAATAAAATATTTATATATATTATATATATTTTATATTATTTGTGGCCACCCATCTCACGGACGTCAAACGTGGCCATAGGTGTGATTTACCGAGGTTCTACTGGGAGCATGTGTCATTTTCAGATGGTGCAGTTGCTCCCATGGGGACCCTGTGGTGGTTGTTTAACTCTCTTTTTTAAATTACATGTATATATAATATACGAGGATTTAAAAATAAAATTATGGGCCGAATTCATTTCCAGTCAGGCAGGCTGTGCATGCTCAAGTAACAGAATCGTTCCCGCAATAGATATTAGGGGTCGTGCATAAATTACGTAACACTTTTGGGGAGGGATTTAGCTTAGCGTTACATAATGGTGAAAAACTACAGGGAAAAGACGGAAGAAGCGTTACAAAGGGGGCGGGGGCGGGGATCAAAATTGTCGGAAAATTGCGTTACGTAATTTATGCAAGACCCCTTATGTTTCTCTTCGCAAGGGATTTTGGACGACACGTATTTCACCTATTTGATGAAAAATTGTTGTTGTCAAAGAACGAAATATTTTTTCTCAGTTCTATTTTATCTATAAATATTTTTCAAAATACAATTTAGAAAGGGGCATCAAAAGTTTTCTTTTTGATTTATTATTTGCAATATAAATGAATGAATATCTTAGCACTGTTTCCAGTTCACAGAAAAACGTCGAGCGGATTTGGTGTTATTTTGAGTTGCAAAAAAAATGAAACACCGGAGAATGAGAATGCATCAAGTTGCAAAAAAATGAGACACCGGAGAAGGAGAATGCAGGTATGTTCATGTTACAGTTTGGCACATGAAGTATTATCATCTTGAGAAAAGAATATCTAATTTTGAAACCATAACAAATGAGCTACAACAAAAATGAGCCCACTGTTTTTTTGTGTTGACAAAGCCATAAGTGAAAAATTGTATTCATTTGAATGATCTGAACTTTAAGTACATAAAAATGAGAGTATTTGAACTTCTAAGATTGGTGATGCCATTTATCAAGAAATTATAGAAATTAAAAAAAAAGTTTTGTATTATCGAAACGAGCATACATACAGTGAAACCTGGATTTAGTGTCATTTTTGGGGCTGACGGTGGACCTAAATCAGGAGAATCCGAACTATTAAGCCTCTCTCCTGTTTCTCGCTGTTTTTTCATGTCTGACTGAACACCTCACATTACCCCGCAGCTCCTCTCACCCATCCCCGCTGCGTGGTGTCATTTCTCGGAAAAACACAATCCAGGGGCACCAAATCGCGG
This sequence comes from Andricus grossulariae, assembly GCA_011634705.1. Taxonomy (NCBI): domain Eukaryota; kingdom Metazoa; phylum Arthropoda; class Insecta; order Hymenoptera; family Cynipidae; genus Andricus; species Andricus grossulariae. The sequence goes on along the minus strand of JAABKJ010000682.1, from coordinate 44,095 downwards.
GTTCACTGTATTCGATATTTTCGTTCTGATTTTAAAACAGAGATATTTCTATTTTCTTTTGAAATCCACTAAAAAATTTCACAAACTTTCAAAATTGACAAAATTACGGCGGATTTTCTGCAAATTTTCAAACCCAATTTCCTCTAAAACCTCACCGTTTTTTCTCTTAATTTTTCAAAAATTTGGTACGAGTATGGTTCAGGAATGCCATTAAAGTTCATTTTGTGCTCGCATCTTAGAGAGTAAAAAGATTCTTTTTTCTTTTGAAAAATTTAAATTCACATATTATTTCTAAAAAGTTCTGAAAAAGTCAGCACTTTTTTTTCTCTTGCGTTATTATTGAAATATGCGCTAAAATATAAATAAATTAAATTGTCTGTTGTCATAAATAATAATCAAGGAGGGTGTAAAGTTCTTTTTTTACTTTTTTTTAAACTTTTTTTACAAAAGTTTTCCTATAAAGTCCAAAGGTTCGAAGATTGTAATCAACAATTCAACGTTTTACGTTTTTAAATTATCTGACATGTGGAAGATGACGTAAAGAGATATAGATTTGAAAATTCCTTTACGGCACAAACAGCTCACCATGATTGGCAAGATATTACTGTCGAAGTGTAATACAAACTGACAATTGTAACACAGATCATGTAATTAAAAAGGGTAAAATATTTATTAATACCTTTGAATAGTTAGATTGTAAGGGAAAAGTTTGCAGAAAATGTTGTTCATCCTGTTGATTTACACCCTCCTCATTATTTATGGCAGCAGAAAATTGAATTTATTCCTATTTCAGCGAATATTTCATTAATAACGCAAGAGAGGAAAAAGTGCCAAAGGACTTTTTATAGTACTTTTTGAACTTTATCGACTCTTTCCATATCTCGTCTTGTTTCTGCAAAAATGATCAATTTTTATTTTTCAAAATAAAAAAAATCATTTCTCCTCTCCAACACGCGAACACAAGATAAAATCTAATGAGATATATTCACCATTTTAGTATAAACTTTTAAATCAAATTAAGAAAAATGGTTTCCAAAATATTTAAAATTATGTACTTGTTTTGATAAATTTCTTAATCTTCCAGGAAGTCGTAAATTTATTAAGAGTCTTTTAAATTGAAAATTATGCATATGCTTATGAAATACGAGGTATCAAAACTAAAACAAATTATGAACTTGTTCATAAAAAATTCCCCATTTCTATTGAAGGCATGAATTTGATAGTTTTTAAAATTTTAAATTATATATATGTTTATGATATACATACGAGGCTTGAAAAAACGAAATGCCAACGTGTACTGAAAAAATTCGGCTCAATATGAACCTATTATGGTTTGATTCTGTTTCTGTACATTTTAACGCTCTTTCTTTGTTTAAAATGAAACTTTATTTTTTTCTGTGTAGAAATTAAAAAAAACTTATGAACTTGTTTTTAAATGGTTATCATATACAAGATCGCAAACAAAACAAAATTATGGACTATGTAGTTAAAAAAAATGTCTAAAAACCTAATTTAAACAAAATGTAAGAAAAAAATATGTACAGCGCGTTTTTTTTTTTTTTGCAAAAACGGTTTATCGAGGGGTTCTGATGAAAATTCCAAGTTTTGTAGAAATGACAAGGACGTGCCCTGGAAACATTTTTGAGAAAAGTTCCAAAAATCGTGTTTGCGCAGACTGACCCACTCAATTGCAATAAAATCTTCTAGCCTGCATGGATCCAGAGTTATGACACTTCAAAAAATTTCAATTTGTTTTCTATTTTAAGCTGTTTTTAGCCAAAATAGTTTCTTTGATACAGCACGTTTCATGTTTATCCTACAGAAAAACGGTAAAAAGATACATTATAAAACGTTAAATTTTTAGAAAAATAAAAAAAAAGAGAATGTTTTCGCTCTTATAGGTCACGAGTTATGACCATGAAACTGTAACCTACCTCTCATTGTTTGACACAGCAGCTGTGTTTTTGTTTATAAACTTCGACGACCCGATATTCACCAGCTGTGAATCGGCATTGGGAACAGGTGAACCGGCTGTGTTATTATTTCCCGTTTGAAGAGACCCATCGTTGCTCATATACGTCGTCGAAGGCTTGCTGCGCTTCACTATTTCTTCCTGAATTATATTGTTCAAGTCTCATTGGTCGGCTTTACACCGACGGGTGGAAGGTTAGTTTCACGCGCGTAGAACTGTTGGTGGGAGAGAAACTTTCGCTTCGGAGAACGCGTGAAAGAAGGGTTGCCAAATTATTAAATTCATGTACTCCAGCTGATGGAAACAGTCGGTAATGTAGGTCATCAAAGTTAATGATGCACAGTTACCAGCAGTTTCGATCAGCTGGAATATCTGAATTTTATAAGTTGGCAACCCTTGTTTCACGCGCTTTCCGAGGTGAAAGTTTCTCTCTCCCCCAAACGTTCTACGCGCGTGAAACTAACCTTCCGCTCGTCGGTGTAAAGCCAACCATAGAGTGTGGATGATACGTATTATTAATACGTAGATCTGATCCAGTAATGCGAGAATTGAGATCAAGTTTCCTGTACTTAGAAGCCGCTTGTCCTAATGTTTCGCGCTTTTGGACAGATTCCGGGTGCAGATCGTGTTCCACAAAAATATTCGTACCTCAAAGTTCGGTGCGAATCATGCAGATTAGGTCCTTCATCACTCCTGAAGAAAGAGACAGTAGAACTGGCCTTTTTTGTCGACTTCGTACTGCCCGAGGCGTCTAGCGCCATCGAATGATTCAATTCCAAAGGACAGGTCCAATTTTGACTGGATAAAATTTTTCACCTTATCTAACAGAAGTAAGGAGCAAACACGATTTTTGGAACTTTTTTCAAAAATATTTCCGGGACACGTCGTAGTCATTTCTAGAAAAACTTGAAAGACCTTTTTTCTCACGAGATGCCTGGACTAGAAGTCCATAAAAATTAGCAAATATGCGGGAAGTCACATAAGCGGCGAGGTACATATGCGGCTAGTCACATTCGCGGCAAGTCACATTGTGAAACCTATCATTCGGAAAAATTTAAAGTCCAGAAAAAATTGGCAATAGTGTGGGAAGATACCTTTGTCACAAAAATAATGGATTTTTAATTCCTACCCTTTTCCAACGTCTCGCGGGGGAGAAAGATACCACTGTAATTGATCACAGAAATAATTTAAGTCCCTCACTACTTTTTGTGGACGCATGCCGCAATGTGACTTGGTCCATTTTTGATGTGAATAATGCGAAACTTTTTTTTTAAAGAAAATGTACTATCAAAGTTTTTAATCTTATTGTTGTTATTGATGCCAGTAGGCTTGTTGTGAATTTTAAGAAACTTTTTTCTTAAGAAAATTTACTATCCAAAATTTCAATGTTATTGTTGTTATAGAAACCCGTTGCGTTTTTGGCATTTTTGGGAAAAACTTTTTCTCAGAAAATTATCCTCACAAAATTTACTATCGAAATTTGTAATGTTATTGTTTTTATTGAAGCCTATAGTGTTTTTGTGAATTTTGAGAAATTTTCTAGTTCAACAAATTTTTTCTCAGAAAATTTACTATCGAAAATTTTAATGTTATTGTTGCGATTGAAGCCTTGTGAATTTTAAGAAATTTTTTTCTTCCGAAAATTTGTTCTATGAATATGTAATATAGAAATTTTAAATGCTATTGTTGTTATTGAAACCTATAGCGCTGTTGTGAATTTTGAAAAATTATTTTCTCGAAAAATTTACTATCGAAATTGTTAATGTTATTGTTGTTATTGTTTTCGTGAATTTTGAGAATTTTTTTTTCAGAAAATTTTTTCTCAGAGAATTTACTATCGAAATTTGTAATTTTATTACTTTTATTGAAACCTACAGTTTTGTTGTAACTTTCGAAAACATTTTTTCTCGGAAAATTACCTATCCAAATTTTTAATGTTATTATTGTTACTCAAACCTATAGCGTTTTTGTCATTTTTGGGAAACATTTTTTTCTATTTTTTTTTCTTTCTAAATTTGTTCTTAGAAAATTCACTGTCGAAATTTGTAATGATATTGTTGTTATTAAAGCCGATAGCGTTTTTGTGATTTTTGACAAAAAAATTGTCCTCAGAAAGTTTACTTTTGAAATTTTCAATGATATTGTTTTTATTGAAGCCTATAGCGTTTTTGTGTTTTTTGACAACAATTTTTTTCTCAGAAAATTTTCCAGCATAAAATTCAATAAAAACTACTACATGTGTTTTCGTAAAAATATCGATAGTAAATTAAAAAAAAAATGTCTCCAAGATATCATTAAAGCCTATAGGCTTAAATGAAAACGACTACATGTGCTACCGTAAAATTATCGATGGTAATGTTATTTTTTTAAATTGTTGAACATTTTTTGTAATCGATTACATATTATACAAATGATGTGCAAGTAATTCTCATCTATTTTTCAAAGACTTCTTTCCAGAAATAAGTTTTCGTTTCCCGTTAATAGGAATTAAATAAAATACAAATCAAACATTAATGAGAATCGTCTTTATTTCTAAAGAGTTGCATGTATCTACATATAAGTTATGAATTGTTACTCGTGTATTTTGTGCGAAGGGCAAGGGACGATTTTGTCACGCTTTTTGCAAATATTGAATATCGTAATATTTAATGTGTTAGAATAACTAAGGAAGTCAAAAGCAGATAAACAATCACTTAAACCGTGATCAACCTTATTTTAATTCAAATGATGAACTTACACACAAAGAGCGATACCGTCATGGTGTTGGCTGAGCTTATAAGCTCATAAAAAATGGGACCGTGACTCGAACAGTTCAAATTATAAGAAATATTAATTCTAACATAATTTTTTGTTTAATATTTGAACCTTTACTCTGATTTCATCCTTTTGCAAAACAGTTGGAAATTCTTGGCATACTTTTTTTAAAACTATCTTTTATATTCAGCGGATTTATATCGTCATACCATGATTGAATTAAAAAGTAAATGATTATGGGATTTACAAGAAAGCACCTTAACATTGAACCCGTTAATTTTTGAAACTACGTTAAAATTGTTTTAATTAATTACATCAAAAAATTTTCAATAAAAATATCACAAAGTCGCTACAAATAGAACGCGCGGTCCGCAAATTAAGATTTGTGTCGTAGAGATGGAATAATTCGATTAAACTCTTTGAAAACGCGGTTATTTAAGATCGTTTATGTTTATCAATGGTTATCGGCGTTCTGATGGCACTTGACTCCTCCATAATGGTTGCCTTGAAAGTCTCTGCATCCTCGAGAGGTTCGCCGTTGATAGCTGCAGCTACTTTGTTCTGTTCTAATATCGTAACGTGATTTCCTTCTACGGTATATATCTCTACTTTCTCTCGTGTCATCTAAAAATATTTATTTTTAGACGTTAGTAGGGATCCACAGAACAGTAATGTGGAGATAATAAACAAAACGTGCTAAATCCATTTTTTGAAAAAATTTATATAATAATTGTGTCTTTATGTTTGGAATATCATCAACTCGATTATGAAACTTAAGTTAACGAAAAAATTTATTCTCGGTTTGAATGTCTATCCATTGAATGAAATAAAATTGTTTAAGTAATCGAATTAATTAAATATATCCTTAAATATTGAGAAATTAACTGAAGTGGAATTATCACGTTTTGTTCGCTTAAAAGTTATCTTAATACTTAGTTTTCGCTTAGTTAACTAAAATTTGAAACGTTTTAAAATAAAATCAGTACCTTTCGGAGACCATAATCTTCTGAGGTTGAACGGAATGTAGCTTGCGTTGGCTTGAGAAGAGTAATTGGGGACTTAATGGGTGGCAAAGCGGCATGATTGTAAGATTGGACTGCCAATAGCCTGTGGTAAACAGCAGTACAAATGGCTTTTTGCTGTTCATCTGACATCTTCAGTACTCCTGGAGGTACGCGGGAAATTAATACATCCAGTTTTTGGGACCAAGTTGCACACTTCTCTAGTTCGACAAGAAGCTAAAAAACAAAAATAATCGGTCGATTTCAAAGCTGATGATCTATGCAAATCTTCCTTACGAAAATAGTACATTGTTAACCGAGTAGGTAGACCAGCTCCCCACTTGGTTAACATATTATTTTCTTTACATAACGCGAAGGGGAATGCGATTTCAGGGCCTGGAGCGAAACAGCAAAAGTGATCGGTTGCACGATCGATTGATGCAACCACGAAAATATGGGCTTAAAAGTACGCCATGGTTCGCATCCAGCCCCTTGACCCGCTCGTCGGGGGGTAATATTTTCAAACTTTCCCGTCACTAGTGTGGAAAAGTAAGTTTTATCACACGGACTCATCATCGATCGTGGAATCGATCACTTTTACTGTTTCGCGCCAGGGTCCCAAAATCGCATTTCTTGTGCGGTATTGAAGAAAATATTATAGGAGAATTGGTATAGGCCCATAATGATTTTCCTATCATTTTTGTGCGATTATACGAAATTATTGTAGGAAAATCAGTATAGGAATAAATAATATTAAAGCATTGAAAGAATTATTGAAAGATCTATAGAAACTATAAATAAACTATTTATTTTGGTCCACTCATATGAACGTACATAGAAATCTTGATATTTAAGAATCACTGTTTAACAATGTTTAACTATTATTATTTTTGACAAAATACATGTATAAAACAATATACTTATGGTATATAAGATTCATTATAACGTTGCTAAACAGAGCTCTTAAAAATGTGATTCTCATCAATAAAACCATTATTATATACGTTCATGTGAGTGGTCCAAAATAAATAATTTATTTATAGATTCTCTACTTTCTCCAATCATTTTTTCAGAATTTTAATATTATTTATTCAAAAGTGATAATAATTTCCTATAATCGCGAAAAAATTATAGGAAATTCTCAAAATTGAAAATGGTTAGAAATAAAATAATTTGAGCTTCAATCACATTTGAAATTGAACGATTTAAATGTAAATGCCCTAAGTTCTATTTTTATAAATTTAAATCTTTCGAAGTTTTTCAATTTTAAATTGAAAGACATTATAATCATTAGATACCATTTAAAATTTAAAACGTTTTGAATTGAATAATTTTCATTTAAAAAACCTAAGAATTTAAAAATTTTGAATTCAAAGCAATTTAAAGAATTTAAAGTGATAAAAATTGAATAATTTCAGGTTACAAATTTCAAAATTTGACAATATAAAAGTGATCGTTCAAAAATCTAAAATTCAAACTTTGAACGATAATAGTTATTCAATTTTGAATTGAAAACTTTTAAAATGGAATAACATCGGATTGAAAATTGATAAATTATAAAATTTTCAAGTAATGGCGATTGATATAGAATAGAAATTAATGCATTAAGATTCTACCATTTTAATTCAGATTTTAAGCCATAATAGTTTTAAAAAAATTTTTTAAAATTGAATATTTTGAAATCTAATAGTTCACTAATTACAAACGTTCCAAATTGACTAATGATTCTAAATTATTAGTTTTTGATACAAAAAAACATTTTAGATTGGAAAGCGTTAAAAATGTTATGATATCGGATAGAAAACAATTCGAATCGAATAATTTTAAATTCGAATTGAAATCGTTTAGCATTGTACAATAATTCAAATAGGGCTCACATATCTGATTAATTCTATGTTTCAAGCCGAAGACTTCAAAGAAACGAATGATATCATGTAATAGTATTTTAATTTAAACAACTTTGAATTGAATTACAAAATTACTTGGCTACAAAAAATCGCTCAACATTTTATAATTTGAAAATGAAAGCGTCAATGTTTGGGAAACTTTCAATTAGAAATATTAAAAATAGGATAATTTTGATTGGAAACTAAAAATTGAGCAATTCTAAATTCAAGACTATCGTAAGAGGAAGAATTTCACATTTAAACTATACAAAAAGCATTCATCGTTGAATAGTTTTAAATTCAATAATTAAAAATGAGACAAATTTTTGTTTGAAAAATTCACAATTAAACAATTCAAATATGAATGTTTGCAGATCTATTTTTATAAATTTAAATTTAAATCTTTCAAAATTTGACAATTTTAAATTGTAAGAATTTATAACAGTTAGGTATCATTTAAAATGTGAAATGTTTTAATTTTATACCTTTAAATTAAAAACCTACAAATTTAAACATTTTGTATTAAAGTCGTTTAAAGTTGAGTTAGTTCTGAATTAAAAAATTATAAATTGAGAGCGTTTTAAAATCAAAACATTTTTTATACAAAATTTTAAAGGGATCAAAATTGAATAATTACAGATTCAAAATTTCAAAATTTGACAATTCCACATTGACACTTTCAAAAGCATTTATGATTGAATGAATTTGCATTGCTCTCAAATCGTTCGAAAATATAACATTCAAATTGTAAATGATAATACATATAGAATTTTTAATTAAAAACTTCTAAAGTGGAATAATCACAAATTTTCGAAATTAAATAATGATTTAAAATTGATAGCGTTTGAGTATCAAGAATTAAAAGAAACGAATATTATCGAATTTCAACATTGAGGAAACTTCCAATGAAAAGCACTAGAAATTGCATAATTTCGAATTGAAACTTTAAAAATGGAACGATTCCAATTTGAAAACGACCATGAGAGAAATAATTTCACATTGAAACTTCTAAAAGCATTCATCACAGAATAATGTCAAATTCAATAATTAAGTATAAGACAATTTTAAGTTTAAAGCGTTTAAAATTTTATAATTTACCATTACAGCGCTTGAAATTGAAGATTAAACATTTTAATCCAACGGTTCAACTGAAGATATATTTATGGTCTATAAATTTGTTATAATTGAAAAATGTTTTTTTTTCTTAATACTGTCAATATTTGAATGTAGAGGACTTCAAGAATGTAGAATTCTAAATAAAGTGTTCAATACTAAATGATCAGAAACTGAAACGTCTAATATTCATACTATAACAAACAACGTCCATTTCCAAAAACCTACTCACTTTAGTCGCTTTTCCCATTAACAAAAATCACAATTAGAATGTCGCTGGAAGGCCAGTTTCGAATGTAAAATATACAAAATGAAAAATTATTTTTACCTCGCCACTCATAGCTGGTGCCACCATATCCATCACACCCAACAGGAAGTTCGTCTGAAGTTCTGAGTTGGTGGTGGAAGGCAGTTGTTGATTTTTGATATCTTTCAATAATTCTGGTGATCCATCAATGAGTATTATTCTGCCAGTTAACCCTTCAGCTTCTAACAACCTGGCAAGTTCGATTGTAACAAGACATCCAAAGGAGTAACCAACAAGAAGGAAATTCCTGCGGTCTTTTGATTTGGTCAATACGTGCTGAAAAAAACGTTCAAAGTAAGAAACTTGTCACCAAGTTGTGGCTTCGAAGACCGACAATTTATTGAAAAATTGACTTACAGGCAGCAGCTGCTTTGCCATGTCTGGAACTGAAAGCTCTAACTTCTCACTCATTACCAGTTGCAGACAAGTAGCTGGAGACTTGATCTTCTCAGCCAAAGGTCTGAATACGGATCCGTAACCTTCTATTCCAGGAATCAAAAAGACTTCGTTTCTGCCTGCTTCGTTTTTCGAAGGCAACTTCAAACATTCATCTGGACTCAGATCAGTAGTTCCCAAAACACGTAGCAAGAGTCGCATGCCACCGATAATTTCTTCGTCTTTACCTTTCCCAGCGAGATTCTTCTCGGATTCCGCACCCTGAGTCGCCATTTGGACGAGCTTAGCAAAGTTAAGACCTCGAATGTCTTGAGCCGTCAGGAAGACCTCGAATTCACGTTCTAAAGTTTGCTTTATCTCGACAGCCATCATAGAGTCCATACCTAATTCAGCCAGGGAGGTTTGCTGACTCACAGTCTTCAAGTCTTTCAGACCTATAAAATTGGTTTTGATAATTAATAAAAAATGGGTATAGCACGAGGTTGATCATTGTGAATATTTATTTATAATATTTTTAACCATAGCGAAACATTTTAAATCTTTATGAAATCTTTGCGAATCTGTGAAATTTTTGAAATCCTCGAAATCTTTCTCAAATCTCTGCGAAATCTTTGTGAAATCTTTCAAATCTTTTTGAAATATTTGAAATCTTTGGAAATTTCGAATTTTAGTGTACACTTGAAAATATAATGGTAAAAATGTGGGTGATTTTCTTTTCATAGGAACCATTTTGATTGCAAAATTATTTTGAATTATTTTCTTTTATAAAAACTATTTATTGGTACTAGAATAATAAGCAATGTTGAAAGTATTTTATCTTAAAAATATTTCTTTCATGTTTTTTAAAACAATTTTCTGAAAAACTCATTGGTCATTTTTCATAATCTGCAGCATAGATCCGATTTCCATAAAAATGAGTATTCTAAAGTTTTTGGGTCCCTAAATCCAAATTTGATAACAGAAACTCCAAATTCAAGTTGGATAATCCTATATGGCGAATTAATAATTTGAAAATGGTCTCAATTTTATGAAAATGTTTTTGGGATTGCTCAATTTAAATATAGTAATAGAATTTCCCAATTCAAAATGGCGGATTCAATACGTGAATTAAGAATCTAAAAATATGTATGCAATCCTAAATCTTAAAAATTACAGAAATTTCAAATTAAAATGATAAAAATTACATTTTCAATTGTCAAACTTAAGACTTGCACCATTTTAATTGTAAATGTGCAAAATTGAAAACTCTTTAATTTTAAAGATTTATAGTTCAAAGTTTTACAATTTTGAAGATTTACCGTTGAAAATTCTTAAATTTTGAAGATTAGATTTGAAAACTATTTAATTTTTGCGATTTATATTTTAAAGACATTTAATTTTAAACGTTTTTTGGAATAGTTTAGTTCTGAAGATTTACAATTGAAGATTCATTTATCCAGAATGTTGATAGTTTAAAATTATGTAATTTTGAAAGTTATTATGGAACTTGTAGTTCAATTTTTAAGAGTTACAATGGAAAATTCTTCAATTTTGAATACTTGCAATTGAAGACTCTTCAATAATTCAACTTGTATAATAGAGAATTACGCAATTTTGAATGCTGTTTTTGGAATAGTTGAATTTTGCAGATTTAAAATTAAAAAATATTCAACTTTGGAAATTTAAATTGAAATGAATTTAATTTTAAAGATATATAAATAAAATTTCCTACTTTTTTCAAGAGTTTTAAATTCTAAATCTTCCAAATTTAAGAAATTTCAACTGCAAATAATCAAAATTACAGAACTTTTAATTGTAAAACATAAAACTTGTATAATATTTCATTGTAAATTTTCAAATTAAAAAACTCTTCAAATCTTCCATTTTAAAAATTTACAATTCAGAGTTTCACAATTTTGCAGAGTTACAATTAAAAACTCTTGAATTTTAAAAAATATATGTAGAATTGCAAATTATTCAATTTTCAAGATTTATATTTTGAAGGTATGTAATTTTGAATGTTATTTTTGGAATAGTGAAATTTTGATGATTTACAATTGAAAATTCTTCAATTTTGAATATTTTCAATTGAAAACTCTTAAATATTTAATGTGTATAATAGAAAATGATATAATTTTAAATTCTTTTTTTGGAACAATTCAATTTTAAATATTTAAAATTGAAAATTATAATATTTTGAAGATTTAACACTGACGTTTTTTACTTCTATAGATTTGCAACAGGCGTACGATTACACAACATGGAGCGACAAATAAAAGAAAAGCACTGACTTTACTTGTTTAAAAGAATAAATTGAAAAGTCCGTGGGAGGGATTATTCACTATTACTTCCTTTAAAGATACATGAGGTTACAATAGAAATATTGACCCGAAAATTGTTATAATTTTCCTGCAGCGTGTAATGACGTCCTATAAAAATACGCAACACTTGAACACGTTTGATGTTAGTTTAAAGGTAAATCTACTAATATTTACCATCGATTCATACACAAATGCGATATTCAGACTTACTTATCGAAGAATGACATTGATATTGGTTAAACGAAGAAAAAAAATCGCCCAAAACTCATCAAATCGTCATCGCACGTTCAAGAAAAAAAATAAGGGGAAACTTTTAAACTTAAAATCTGCATCTCTATTATGCTTTTGGTCAATGTTATCAAATAGAAGAAATTTACCAAAATTTAAAACAGTTCAATAAATATTCGCAAGGATATTACACGGGGAAGCGAAAGTCAATTAAAAAATTGACAAATAATTTTTAAACATTTTGTTTATACGGAGAAATACCCATATATAATTTTCCAAAACGAAAGTTTAAAAAAATGTTTACCCATAATGTTAAGAACAGCATCGACTATGTTCGTAGCTCCAGCACCTCCAGCTCGTTTCTCAGCAACAACCATACTGGAAACAATGGGTTTGTCCTGTTGCAGGAAACCGTCGAGCTCTTTCAAACAAGATAATATAGTTTGCTGCAAGGTTCCACCTATAACCAGTTCCTTATGATCTTCTTGCATTTCAGCTACAAGACCAACATCTCCCACAGCTCCCCATTGCACAGCCAATGCTGGAAGACCTTCAGTGGCACGTCTCTCGCAAATCCTCTCCATCACAGAGTTTGACATTCCATAATTGGTTTGACCAGCATTACCACGACCACATGACACTGACGAAAAGACAACGAAGTGACGCAACTTCGGACAGATCTTCCTAGAAAGTTCGTCCAACTGTTTTGTACTCCAAGCTTTTGATCTGAAGGATTCCTCAAAGGTTTCTTCAGTTTGGTTTTCCCATAGGCTGTCCTTAAGGACCACAGCGAGATTAAAAATGCCATCAACTGGTCCCAGTTGGGCTGCCGTTTTAAGAATGGACTCACAGTCCTCTCGTTTTGAAGCATCTTTTCCAGCAACGATGTTGACTTTCACACCGTAACTCTCCCACAGTTCTACCCTCATACGTTGGTATCCAGTCTTTATTCCTGTACGAGAAGTGAGTACCAGATTCTGTGCTCCTCGAAGAACTAACCAATCCGCAAGTTCCAAACCGAAACCTCCAAGACCTCCAAGAAGAACGTAACTATGGCCTTCCAAACAGTGATATCTTGGCAAAGCAGGAGTTAATCCTTCCAGTAGATCGTCCTTATCACGAACGTTTATAATAACTTTACCGACATGCTTTCCAGCCGCCATGTACCTGAATGCAGCTTCCACTTGATCTTTAGGGAATACAGTTCTCGTCAGAGGTTTAACAGCTCCATTCTTCAAGTATTTGTCAAGAAAGGATTTCAACTCGATCTTCTTTATTTCAGGTGCCGTGAAGAGATTGTCCAACATGATGCCGTGGAAGCTGATTTCCTTCAAGAAAGCCTCCATACCTAGAGGATTGTTGGCTGCAAGATCGAACTTTCCGATTTCGAGGAAACGACCACCATGAGCCAAACAGCGCACTGAAGCCTGTAATTTTTCTTCAGCCAGGGAGTTGAGGACAATATCAACACCACGTCCATCAGTTTTGCGAATAATCATCTGCTCGAAGCTGGTGTCACGAGAATTGCCGATGTGATCGTCAGGGATTTGAGGGAAGGTCTCTCGGATGAATTTCCGTTTTTCAGGTGTACCAACTGTGGTGAAAATTTCGCAGCCTTCCGCAAGTGCGAGATTTATAGCTGCTTGACCAACACCACCGGTTCCAGCATGGATCAAAACGGTGTCGCCCTTCTTCATTTTTCCGCTGAAGTATAGCGCATAGACACAAGTTCCATAGACACAAGGAACGGTAGCTGCGTCTTCTAGGGACCAGCTTTCTGGGACGTCCCAACAAAGACTTCTTTCGGCTATGCAGAGATTCGTCAAACATCTGGTGTTCAACATTCCCATAACACGACGACCTTTACCATCGATTCCACAATATTCGAAACCAATTACACATTCTTGAAGTTGTCTTGTTTTTGCAATTACTTCGACAGCCAGTTTACCAGTCGTCAACATAATATCACGGAAGTTAATTGGAGAATAGACAACTTTGACAAGGTTTTCATCATTGAAAGTAGGTTTAAGAGGTCCTTCGAGCCATGCTAGGGAATTCAAGTCTCCTCGAACCATCTGGTTCACCCATACGTGTTGCACAGGCTTTGGTTGTGGTGGAGGTAGTACCAAATGCCTGTAAAGGATAATAAAATACGGTAAAATAGTACCAGATTTGAATACATTAAATAAATACCTTCATGTTAAAAGAACCGCACTCGGAGAGTACGTTTCAAACGACCAATTTGGCTTTCGTCGTCTAAACTAAACATAGTTTTGTTAAGACGATCATCGCCAAAGTAGTAAATTATTTAGAATTGTTTTGAATTCCGTTGAATTATTTTCAATTCACATTGAATACCCTTGAATGCTTTGGAGTCCTTTGAACCCTTTGTATTATTTTGAATTATTTTCAATTGATCAGAATGAGAAAAATTGGCATCACGAATACTGGGACAAACTCACGATTACTGGGACGTTTACCTTTTACTTCTTAGTTGAATATTCAACTTTTTTGTTGAAAATTTGTCTGTTCGGCTTGAAAATTCAACAATTTGATTAAAAAATTTTTCTTTATCAACTAAAACATTCTTTTTGATTCTATATGTAAAAATTGAACCTTTATTGGTTAAAAATACAACTGTCTGGTTCAAAATTAATCAGTTTCGATAGAAAATTCAACTGTTTTGTAGAAAATTTGTATTTTCGGCTCGGAAATTCAAAAATTTCGTAGACAATTAAACTATTTCGCTGAACATTCATGTAATTTGTCGAAAAATGATTTTTTATAGTAGAGCATCATTTTTTGTTTGGTTAAAAATGCAACTGTTTGGCAGAAAACCAATCTGTTTTAGTTAAAGATTCAAGTACGTATTTTCTGGAAAATTTGTTTTTGTTGGTTAATTTAAACTCTTTTTTGTTTTACAAATTAAAATATTTTTTTGTTGAAATCTGAACCATTACATTTTTTGTTGAAAATGCATCTTTCTAGATAGATAATTCAACTCCTTTGTTAAAAGTTGAACTACTTTCTCACATTTTTTTTTTGTCAACGATTCATAATTTTAATTAAATTTTTTTTACCTTTTCGGTTAAAAATTAATTTTTTTTTTTACTAAAAATTCAATTATTTACTTAAAATATTTTAGAAACGAAAAAATATAATCTAAAAAATAATCAAATCAAATTTCGACCACTATCAACACCATTGTTCAAACTGTTTGGTTAAAAATGTATGTATTTTGCTGAAAATTCGTCTTTTTTTGGTAGAAAATTAATCCTATTGTTTGAAAAATTCAACTATTTGGTTAAACATGTATTTATTTTGTTGAAGATTAATATTTTTTGGTAGAAAATAATATTCTGTGTTGAAAAATCATTTGTTTGGTTGAAAATGTAACTGTTTAGTTGAAAATTCATATGTTTTGTAGAAACCTCATCTTTTTGGTTAAAAATGCAACTGCTTGGTTGAAAATTAATCTGTTTTGGTTGAGGAATCAACTATTTTCTTGAAATTTCGCCCTGTTTGGATTAATTCAACTGTTTTTGATTTAAAATGAAAATCTTTTCTTGTTTAAAATATCAACTATTACACTTTTTGTTGAGAATTAACCTTTTTTCGTTGAAAATTCAATTACTTGGTTTGAAGTTGAGCTAATTGTTAATTTATAAAAAAACTGTCAGATTTGACCCCTCCCTCCCATCGTATAAAGTTATTTTTGGATAATCCCTAAATAAATTCACGAATGAAATTTAGTCGGAAAAAATTACGTAAAATTAGGATAGGGGAGGTGAAAAATTGCGGACCCTAACAAAGAGGGTTCCGCAGTTTTCCGGTATGCTGTGATTCCGTGAGATGGCAGACATATTATTTTAGCCAATTAGCCAAGAAGTTGAACAATATTTTTCAAGAAAAAGTAAAAAAATAGTGGCATTAGCGGGTACTTGTGAAAGAATAGTGTCTTTAATGTCATTTTTTTCGAAATATGTAGTAGTGAAATAGTGTCACCGCTCAAAAAAAATGTTAAATAGTGTCAATGGTGCAGTGAGTCCGATGCCTCCATACTAAAACGAGGGACCAACTTCAAAAGCAGAGTGGTCCGTTGAGACGACCAAGATGAAGAAATATGTTAGAAAAATGTAGATACCTGTAAGAACCCCAAGTGTTTTCAGCTCGCAAAACATTGATCGTCAAATCCATCTGCAGTTGTTTTGAGTAGAGTGGATTATCAAGTGAGAATGCAGGAGCCTTCGGATCTTGAATCAAAACACCTCTGACGATTTCACCGCCTGGTTCTTTGGTCAAACAATTTACCAATCCTACGAGTCCGGTCTCGAAATCACCTTCTCCTACGATAATAATCCTTGAGTTTCCACTGAAGTCCTTATCAGCTTCAGCTTTCAAAGTCTTCTTCATCTCTTCAACCCAGGAAAATTCCTTATTGTTCACTTTGATCACCGCTGAATGTTTCATCAGCCTGTCCCTCTTACGAAGTAAGACTAGTACTCCCTTTTCCGTTTTCTTTTCTAGCACAACATCAGCGTCCCCGTTTTTAATGGAATCAGGAATCTTTGTATCGCTTGATTCACAACTGATCAAGAAACCTCCATCTTTCAAGGCAAAGAGTAGTTGGCTCAATTCTTCGGTTTTATTCTTCGTTAGGAGTTGATGTCCAACAGCAATCAAGGCATTGGAATCAGCAGTGATTACCTTTTTCGGTTCGCTGACTGTGATGTTTGCTGAGATCTCATCTTCTTCGAAAACTTTGGAAGTTCCAAGATTTACGTCTGCTTGAATGAGAGGCATATCTCCAAGAGTTTCCAAAATTAGAGGAGACACTAAGTCATCTACAGAGACGTCTTCCTCGTCAAGTAACTCCACAGACTTTACCTTAATTCCCAAATGATTGTCGAGAGCAATGTGCGTTGCTAGACGAACAGCTGCTCGTAGCGATGTTTCAGCACGATCGCGATGAGCCAAAAATCTGTATTCTTCCAGAACCGGCTCTCCTGCTGGCTTCCTTCTGGCTATGGCGCTTGCCCTCAAGCCTCTGATTTCGACTCCTCCGGCAACGATAGCTGTGAAGTCTTTGTAGACGTAGACAGGGAATTCTAAAAATACGAAGAAATAGTTACAATTTCGCAGATAACTTGTTTTGGCGATTTCACGGTTGACTTAAAATTTTCGGTTTGTACCGGACGCATTTTTTGATTTCCTGGGCTAATAAGTTAGGTATATATTTATGATTCTATGTAGAAGTTATAGTTCAAATCATTTCTAACGTTCATAATTAAGCTCGTGCATTTTATACAAAACTTAAGAATCTAAATATTTTTATCTATTTAGATGAGGGTTCGTTTACAGGCTTCTAATTTATTTGGGTTAACAATACTTTACAATATTTAAAAAAGTTATGTTGATTGGGATAAAGCTGTGTTAATGAATTTTACATCTTGACAAGAACTGGATATTTTGAAAATTTATTTATTCAAAAATGAAGCTTTGTCTTCTTTCTTCAAAATAGAATTTATTTTCAAATAATATTCGAAATATTCAAACCATCATATTTATAAATTGAACATTTTTCAGTACTGAAAAACTGCAAGTTTTTGCATTTGAAATTAAATAATTGTAAATGGAACAAATTCATATTTTCGACATCTCAAGTAAAAGAAGCTGATATCAAAGCCATTCAAAATTAACCAATATAAAATTTGGACCATTCGTAATTAAATAGTTTTGAAAATTCAAGAAGTTCAAATTTCACAATTATAAACTGAAAGTCTTTCAAAATTGAAAAGCTGTAGCTTCAGATTTTAATCTTTTCTAAATTATTAATCTGTTTTAAATCCAAGCTTTCAAAATTGAGCAATTTTAATTCGAAGAGATGACATTTTTTTAAATAAAATAAAAACTGGAAGCATTAAGAATGTACAGTTTTAAAATTTAAGAATGCTTGAAGTGTTCGAAATTTATTAATCGAAGCCTTAATGAATAACACAGTTTAAAGATAAATTTATGAATAAATTGCGATGATAAAGATTCACATTCTAAATAGATTATTTTACACTCGATGTATTCAAATTACACGATTTATAATTCTAAATTCTTAAACAGAAGCTAAAGACCGTTAAAATTAAATAATTTTTAAATTTAAATATTTTATTAAAATTTGAGCAATTTCTAATATCAAAAGCGTATTCAATTTACTTAGCAATTTTAGTTCGTAGCTATGAAAAATCCGGCAACTGAAACCATTGAAAAGCTGCCCGAAATTGAGTAATTCCCAAATTAATTATTTCAAATTTTATGAGATGAGCTCAAGATTCAAGGGTTTCAAGCTATAGTTCTCTAAGATTAAATAATTTTAAATGTCAGCATTGAAACTGAAGATTTTTTATACAATTAATCCTTAAAAATTTAACAAATTGAAATTGTGGCATTCCAAATTATACAGTTTGAGACACTTGTAACAAAATCTATAAGTAAAAAATGTGATAATTTGATAGAGGTTGAAATGATTTTAAATTACAAAAATTGTAAGAGTTCAACCATAAATTTAAAATTCAAAAAAACCAAATTATGCAAACTTAAATAGAAGGATTCAAGATTCAAAACGAAGCATTTTTAGAGTAGAAAATGTTGTATTTGAAATCGTTTAATGGTGACAAATTTTTAATTTTAAGCTGAAAAATTTATTTCTTAACCTTGAAATTTGAATACGAAATGTGCAAAAGTAACCCATTTTAAATTTAATAATTTTACTTTGAAGCAATCTGATTCATTCAAACTATCTACATTCGAAATAGAACCACTTTTTAATTGGATCGCGGAAATGTGGACAGGATCCAATTGAAAATTTAGTATTTTCTTAAGAAAAATCAAATAAAAAGATCGATTTCTCACCCTTATTTTCTTCATCCATAGCACGAATCTGGTTCAGATGTACTTTGGTATCAATAACCAGTTTCTGAATTCCAGTTGGAACGAAAAGTCCTCTCGTATCAAATCCTAGAAGCTGCATCTGCAACATGTTATCCATGAAGGCGACCCAATTATTGGCCCAGGCGATGCGACCCTTATTTCCCTTGGTTGAAGCGCTCTTAATGCTTCGGAACAATCCGCTGTAGTGGTAACCACGAAGTCTAAGTTCTTTGTACACATCTCTGGTCTGCATTTCTTCTTTACCATCGAGTTTAGGTGTTAGTGCAGGGCTCAATCTTTCGTCTCCTGGACTTTGGGTGGCTCGGATAAATCCTGTGACAACTGCCGCTCCACCTTCAACTACTTCAAATCTACCGGAACCTAAAACGAAATGAATATTCAAAAAATACTTTCGGAAAATAATATACATACTGGGGCCTAAAATGATTCAAATTTCGAACTAAACGCTGATAGACACTTAAAATAACTCGAGCCATAAAGATTCTAGCAGAAGTTGAAATTGTTTGTTGAAATTGTTCACTGAAAATGGTCTCCACTATTTGTAGTTCTTACCTTTCTGCACCATAAGGGTCAACTCAACACTGCCCTCCTTCGGAATCGTCGTAGCTCTCAGGAACTTAACATCTTCAAAGACTACAGAGACTTCAGTATACAGTTCTCCTCTCATCATTCCAACAGTTTCCCAAATAAGCGCCAGATATCCCGTCGCAGGGAAAAGATTCCTTCCGTCTATTACGTGGCCAGCCATGTACTCAAAGTCCTCATCGCCTAGAGTAACTTCAACTACTCTCTCCCCTGAGACGATTTTCTCTTGCATACGATAAGACGTAACGTACCAGTCATCAGAATGCTCCCACTTGACGAGAGGGGAAATCATAGGTGTTCCACGACTGACTGGATACTGAACCACGGGATAAAGCTTATCTAATTTTGGCTGCATACCAATATTGTAAAGCTTCCCAAGACCTTGAAGGAAGACCTCTACGTTGTCTCTATGACCACGTTTGGTCAGAGCTACATTGGTAACAGACGGGTCTAGTGACCTTCGAAGGATTGCTTGCAGCAAACCATGTGGCGCAATTTCGATGGTGATTGCATCTGTAGGAATTGCATCACAAGTTTCTTCGAAGAGGACGGCACTCAGGAGGTTGTTGGTGTGGTACTCTGCAGAAGACAAACGGGCTACAGCTGAATTCCATTCGCTTCGTGGCACTGATGTGCTGAGCCATTTAGTACTGCGTGCTTTTGGATTTGGAATGACCTTCTGCAAGTAGGCTAACAGTTTTGGTCCAGCAGGGGCGATGTATTTGCTATGGTAGGGGATGTTGCTGCATGAAACTTCCTTTGCGAAGATCTTGTTTGCCTACAAAAAAGTTTGTTGAAGTAAAACTAAGGGAATCAGAAGCAACGATTCTATAGTTTTACTCTGCATTCTGTGAGTGGTATAGTAAATAGATAAGAAGATAGAGGCTAAGTTGTATTCAAGATACTTCTTTTAGGTTTCGGGATCTCACCTGCAACTGAGCGACGAAAGTCTTCATGGATTCAGCTGGGCCGCTGATAGTGGCGCTGTCTATTGAATTGTGGCAAGCGACCTCAATGTCGGGAGGACAGAGACCCTTCAGTTCCTCGTACCCGAGACCAACTGCTGCCATGGATCCTTTGACTACCTTGGTCTCAATGGAAGCCAGACCTCGAGAATAAGCTGAGAGAATCATTTGCTCTGCGGTAAAGCATCCATCAGCGTAGGCACAACCAAGTTCTCCTACGGAGTGACCAATCATGTTGTCGGGAGTAATACCAACGGAAGTTAGAAGGTCGACTAATCCGATCTGCAATTTTTTAAAGGAATATAATTGAATGATTATAAAACACGATTAGAGTTAGAATTAATTACGCATAATCGGGCATCTATATATCTTTATCAAAATTAATCGAAGAATTTATAGTGAACGATACTAATTGTAAGTTTCAAATGATTGCACATTATTTTATTTGTAACATTCTAAATTTCAACATTGTTTATATGAAAGCTGTTGAGGGTGAATTGATTGTATTTGGGTGTCTGATTTGTCTGAGTGAATGATTTTTAATCAAAAGTCTTTCAATGTTGAAGAACTTAACATTTATATATGAATTACATTTTTGAGATATTCACTTTTGAAATATTTAGGTTTTATACTTATACAATTTCAAATTGTACTTTACACCTGATTTTCAAAATTAAACCATTTCATATGGACGCATTCGGAGTTCAATTATTAAAGAAATAAGACATATAAGATGGAACTATTTAAAATTATTATAGGGTTCAAAATTGATCTAAATGAAATTTGAAACATTCAAAATACAGTAAATTTCAAACACAAAATTTGAAAATTATAAATTATAATAATTTTGGAAATTAAAGTGTAAAATAATTGACAATTTTCAATTAAAAATGTCAATAAACTACCATTTAAAATAGTACAAATTTACAGTTTTTTAACTAGTACTTGTATAATTTTCTAGTTTAACAATTTACAATTTTAAAATAAAAAAATTTCAACTTCTACTGTTTGAAATTGAATGCGTTGAAAACGGAAAAACTTGAAAAAGAAGCATTCAAAATAAAAGAATTTCTGATCGAATGAGATGAGAAATAAACAATCTAAAGATATGAATTCAAAATTATTGAAAATTGAACAATATCATTCAGGAAACATGTGGAATTCAACACTTTTATGTTTTGTGCATTCAAATTGAGCAGAAATAAAGATAAGCAGGTATTAGAAAATTACACAAATTTTTATTGTGAACGTAGTTTTTAAAGCAATCTAAATTAAGCGATCTAAGCTTGGGCGTCTGTTCAAAATGAAATGTTCACGCATACATTATTATTATTTTATTGAAACAAATAATAACCCTAAAACAGAAATAGTCCTGATGACTGGATTCACTATTTTAGTATCTTATTCTAGACATAAGGGTTAAATCCATTGAAGTTGCAAAATTGCGAATTGAAAATGTACGAAATTGAAAATTTCAAAATTTTAGGCACGCAAAAGTATCTACCTGATATTTAAGGTTGGAAACCCTTTCAAAATTATCAGTTTTAAATTTGAACAGTTCAACATTGAAGAATTCTAATTTCAACTTGTATAACTTGACTTGCAATTCAAATTTTCAAATTTGTCCAATAGCAAACTGTACTTTAGACATCACATTCAAATTCGAAATATTTTATTTTGAGGTAGGTATCCGAAATATATAACAATTTCAAAATCAAATAATTGAAAAACCATCCAATTTTCATATTATTTGAAATCTAAATGTGTCGAATGATTAAATTTCAGATTTTAAACGTTACAAAATGAACAATTTTTCATCAACTTTTTTTATTATTTAAAATCTAAACGGGTCGAACGATTAAATTACAGATTATTACCGTTGAAAAATGTACAATTTAAAAATTCGGATCGTGATCATTGGATAATTTTCAAATAGAAATTGTCGCGTGTTAAAAAATGGGACAATTTTCATTGGAAACATTTAACATCTAAAACCAAATATTTAAAAAGAAACAATATCAATTCAAAAAGAGCAGAAATGAATAATTAAAAACTTTTAAATTAAAATATTATAAATATTTACACATAATTCTTTTAAAATTTCATAAAAAAAAAAATTCACTTTGAACTGCAAAACTTCAAAATTCAACTATGTATTTGAAATTGCAGCTTGTAAAATTCACCAATTGCAAGGTCTTAAATGAATTCACATGGTACTCACAAATGCACATGGTAATATGAATTTTTAAACAATTTATTATTGTTTATAGCAATTTTCTGTTAGAATAGAGTAAGAAAGTTGAGGGGTTTTCCCGAATTTTTCAACTTATGTTCATCTTTTCAGTTAGAGCGAGATAATTATAAATTTAATTTGATAAAAATAATTGTTCAAACAATTTATTATCATTTATAATAATGCTGGAAAGTTGCAGTTTCTTCTAAAAAATTCGCTTTTTGTCCAGCTTTCAATTACGGTGAGGTAATAATTAATTTAAGTTATTAAACATCATTATTTGAACAATTTTTTTTTATATCAATATTCTCTTTGAATAGTGTCTGAAAGTTGCCATTTTTTCTGAAATATTCAACTTTTTCTCTTTCCACTTAGAGCGAGGTAAAAATTAATGTAGTTTAACAAACATAATTGTTCACAAAAATGATTATTCTTCTCTTCGCTAGAGTAATCATAAAAAGTTGCGGGTTTTTCTGAAATTTTCCATACATAAAATCTGAATAATATTTCAAATATCTATTTTATTTCAGAAAAATATATTTGCAAAAATGAAAGAGTTTGTATGAAAAATGATTCTACCTCATGTTTATTTATTATTTTTTTATAACTAAAAAGATGAAGAAAAAAGAAAAATTTCAGAAAAAACCGGAAGTTTCTAGCAATAATCTAGGAGAAGATAGGTATCAATAATAATGAATTGTTTGCATAATTATGTTCGTTTACTTGCATTAATTATCACCTCACGAAGAAAAAAGTGGACATCAAAGTTAAAAAAGATAGTTATAAACAATAATAATTTGTTAAAATCAATATGTTGGTTAAATTGCATTAATTATTACCTCGCTCTAAGTGAAAAGTTGACAAAAAATTGAATGTTTCAACCAAAATCGCAACTTTCTAATATTATTCAAAGAAAATATTATCAAAAATGATAATAAATTGTTTAAACAATTATGTTTGTAAACCTTAATCAATTATTACCCCACTATGATTGAAAAGTGGAGAAAAGGTGGAAAATTTAAGAAAAAACTGCACCTTTCTAGCATTATTCTAAAAGAATATTATTATAAATAATAATAAATGGTATAAATTATTATTTCTATTGAATTTAATTTATTATTACCTTGTTCTATCTGAGCAGTTGATAATAAGTTGAAAAATTATGAAAAACCGCAACTTTCTAACTCTACTCTAAGAGAAAAATGCTTAAAACAATAATAAATTGTTTAAAGAATATACGCAAACATCTAGTCATCAGTAGAAACTAGTTTTTTGTGTATTAGAAACAGATAGTATTTAAAATAACAGCAAAAAACTCATACATTAGTGCCGAAAACTCGCAAAAAACAATTTTTTACGTATTTGTTTCTTATGGGAAACGCGTGTTAAACTTTATGGGGCTTGCGGGATCTCTAAATATTATTTTTTTCCAAACGTCAATTTTCTGTGTGGATTAGAAAAAAATTTAGGGGCGATATGCATGAAAATTCGATTTTAAAGAGATTTGTGATAGCCGATCTATGAAGAAACACCATGAAATCAGTGAAGACGCTCCTTACAAATAATATTCAGCAGGTTACAATATATTAATTGCGTAAGGGTGACATTAAAATTTTAGATTTCCTGCATTATTTTCTTATGGAAAATAGAAAATCAATGTAAAATATTTTTCAAATCATGCCGTAGAAGCATCATTCATTTTAATTTTGCTTTACTCTGAGTAGAAAAATAATAATTATCACATTTTATATAATACGTACATTTTCTAAACAGAAAGGTGTCTGAAAACTGAAGTTAAACCATTTGGATCATATAAAACACAAAAGTAACTATAAAGTAACGATACCAGAAACGATTTAATTCCCAGAAGTAACATTCCGAATACAAGTTCCTGTCACTCTAATTGATGATAATTGATTAAAATATAGTCTCCTAATATTTTACCTGAACAGCCGCAATTCCAACAAAGGCGTTAAGGATGTTATCAAACGTCTTTGGATCCTTGTTGGTCAGAATATCATAAATGTCAACACCACGTGGTTTAAGAACAGTGTCACATTTACGTATAGCTTCTGCGAAGACTGGCAATCGCAAGAGTGCTTCTCCTGTGAATTAAAATCGATAGAAAATAAATTTCCTTAGGTCTCAACAGAAAATTATTTTTCAGGACCAAATAGTATTTACCCATGCCAGGCCACTGAGAACCCATTCCAGCGAAGACGAAACAGACTGGTCTTTTGGTTCCCGGATAATGCTGAACTTCCCTAATCGGACTACTTCCAACATCCCGACCACCAACGATCGTGTAGCCTCTGTACAAATGATTAGAAATATCTTCGCTATGAATATCATGCAGCAGTTTTACATGTTCCACATCTACTGGACGGCTCTCAACCTAAGATAAATTAAGAAACTGGTCATAATTTCCATTTCTTTACATAGCACAATTTTATATGATAATTAATAATTTTCTAGAATATTCTATAAAACCTACATCGCCTAGGATTGAGTGGACTGCCTCTTCAGTACGTCCAGAAACAGCAACAAGCCTTGGTAAGTCATCCTTGGGTGCTCCACCGTTGATCTTCTCCTTTGTATTGGACTTCAGCAAAACGTGAGCATTGGCTCCACCAAAACCGAAGGAGTTGATACCAACATAGCCACCATCCCAGGGTGTCAATTCACTAATGACCTGGAGGCGTCCCTCTTCCAGAGCCTTGACACCTTCCCTTGGTCGTTTGTAATGCAAATTCGGAGGTATAAAGCCAGTCTCCATCGCTATAACCACCTTTGGGAAACATTCAATGATGAGAACAAGCGGATAGCACTGAAGGACAGTGGGACAATAAACGTTTTTCTGGACAAGTTAGTCTAGAGTTTACAATTTTTATCTAGATTGAGAATATAAACAAACATGAAAGTTAACTAAATTTTAAAGAGATTTGTGAGAGCTGATTTTTGAAAAAACATCATGAAATCAGTGAAGACGTTCCTTTCAAATAATATTCAGCAGGTTACAACATTTTGAAAACTTTGCTTGTTTTTATATTAACAAATTAATAAGTGAAAGTGCTACTTCAAGATTAAAAATACTAGGAGATTTTATTTTGCAATTTTGTGCTCAGAATATACGTTAAAACAATGCTTAGATATCGTTTTTCAAATTCTAAAGTAATTGTTAATGTTATACACAAATTTAATAGAGACACATATCTTAGCTATTTCGTGTTCTAAAGACTTTGTTCCTTTAACAAAAATTATCAAAAATTTGTCGGAAATAAATAATATGTACGATTTGTTAATATTCAATAACAATTATCAATTCTTTAAATAAATTTGATCAAGAAAAAAAAATGATCATCAATTTCCAATCGACAGATTTCGTTTTTTCAATGGAATAAACGTCAAATTACTTAGGAAAATCCTTCGCTTATGATACTTTACCAACCGACAATAATTGTTTATTTTATCAACATTTTTATAAACAAATTCAGCAATTTACAGCTTGACTACATGTCAACAAAAGGATGTTGTTTTTTTTAAGAAATCAATTGCCAGTGACTCAGAAAATACCTTATTTATCAGGAGATTTTACCAGGCGAAAATATTTGACATGTATTTAAATAAATTTGTATAAAAAATGCAAATTTTCGTCAACTTCCAACCAGCAGTTTTCGTTCTTTCAACCGAATTAACTCTAAATAACTTGAAAAAATCCGTCCCTTATGATACTTTACCAATTACCAATAATTTTTGATGTCATAAACAAGTTTATAAACAAATTCACGACTTGACTACTATTAAAAAAATGGAGTTATACATTTTATAAATAATGTATAAACAAATACAGATTTTCGTCAACTTTCAACCTGCAGATTTCGTTTGTTCAAAGGAAATAACTCTAAATAACCTGAGCATATATGTTTCTTATGCTATTTTATCAACGAGCTACAATTTTATTTTATAAACAATTTTACTGAAAAATCCACGATTTTGCCATTTTTTAAGAGTGAGAAACTGTTTCTTTTAACAATTTAAATTTTACTATCTATGGTGACTTTAGCTGAAGTTATTATGCTTGTGGATGCAGCGGTCTTTGAATCTTCACTTTGTATTTATATTTTGTTATAAAATTTAATTAAATAAATAACAAATATTGCGTCGTCTGACAAAGTCTCCTAATAAATATGGTCCTTTTTTTATTAATTGGCAGTCGATTTCATAGAAAAAGGACACCCATTTGTTGAAAAGTAGTCAAGTTGTGAATTTGTTTATAAAATTGTTTATAAAATAAAATATTATTATTAAGTGATATAGTATCATAAGTGAAGGATTTTCCCAAGTTACTTAAAATTGATTCTATTGAAAAAATGAAATCGGCCAACTGAAAATTATTCACGAAAATCTGTATCTGTTTATCACATTTATTTAAATAAGGAACAAACATTGTCGCCTGATGAAGTCTTTTGATAAATAAGGTGCTTTCTGAGTCAATGGCAGTCGATTTCGTAACAAAAAACAACATCCATTTGTTTATAAGTAGCCAGCTTGTGAATTTGTTTATAAAATTGTTAATAAAATAAACAATTATTATTTATTCATAAAGTATCACCAGCAAAGGATTTTTCCAAACTTATTTAAATTATATTCCGTTGAAAAAACAAAATCGGCCATTTGAAAATGCACGAAAATCTGTATTTTTTTATCAAATTCATTTAAATAAAGAACATGTGCTGTTGCCCTACAAAGTGTTCTAATAAATAAGATCCCTTATGAGTCAATAGCAGTCGATTTTGTGACAAAAAACAACATCCATTTGTTTATAAGCAGTAAAGTTGTGAATCTGTTTATAAAATTGTTTAATTTTTTGAAATAAAATTAACAATTATTATTGATTGATAAAGTATCATAAACGGAGGATTTTCCCAAGTTACTTAAAATTTATTCCGTTGAAAAAACGAAACCAGCCAGTTAACAATGCACGAAAATCTGTATTTGTTTATCAAATTTATTTTAATAAAGAACAAATATCGTCGCCTTATAAAGTCCTCTCAGAAATAAGATCCTTTCTAATTCAATAGCAGTCGATTTTGTAACAAAAAACAACATTCATTTGTTTAGAAACACTCAGGAAGTGAATTTGTTTATTAAATTGTTGATAAAATTCGCAATTATTATTGATTGATAAAATATCATGAGCGAAGGATTTTTCTAAGTTACTTAACATTTATTTCGTTGAAAAAACAAAATCTGCTGGTTGAAAATTGAAGAAAATCTGTATTTTTTTATCAAATTTATTTGAAAAATTACCATTGTTATCAGGTATTAAAAATTCATATATATTATTTATTTTGGACACATTTTTGAACAATTTTGTTAAAGGAACAAAGTATTTAGAGCGTGAAGCGGCTAAGATATGCATTTGCTTATTAATTTTTTAAATAGAATTAACAATTACTTTTGATTAAAACAAAATGAAAAACGACGCATAATTTTTAGGTATTTCCCGAACAAAACAAAAAAATAAATAAATTCTCCAAGTATTTTTAATCTTGAAGTAGCACTTTTACTTATTAATTTGTTAATATAAACATAAATGTTTTTTTTTCTCATTATTGTAAGCTTATGGATATTATTTGTAAGGAGCGTCTTCATTGCCATCATGATGTTTTACACAAATATAAGTAGTTACAAAAAAAACAATCGTTTCTAAAAAACAGTTTTTTAAATGTCAACTTTGCTGGTAATTAAAAAATTAATAGAAAAAAATTCAAAAATTGGCCCACACAAATCTCTTAGGAATTCAGTCAACTTTTATTATTTTTCAATCTTCAAATCGGATCAAAATTGTAAGCTCTAGTCTCATTTGTCCAGAAAAACTTGCTTTGCCCCAGTGTGCGAGGGATTGATCACTCTTGAAATCTGGTGCAAAAGCCTTCCTGAAATCTTCGAAATCTTAGTGAAATCTTTTGGACTCTTTGAAATCTTCTGTAATCTTTTAGAATTTTTTTAAATATGCTGAAATCCTTGAAATCTTTTGAAATCTTTTACATATTTTGAAATCATTAAAATCTTTTGGAATCTTTGAAATCCTGAAATCTGATGTATACTCAAAAGCCGAGTGGCCACCCCCTTTGGATAAGACAAAATGCTTCTCCTCTTTCAAAGAATTTGCAACAGAAAAATCTTTTTACCTTTGCGACCGAACAAAGACCACTCGCGGGTTCAGAGTGACCCATATTGGACTTAATGGACCCAATCCTCAAGGGAGTTTTACGTCCAGTGCAGAAAACTTTGTCCAGAGCGTTTACTTCTTCAGGGTCTCCTACTTTTGTACCAGTTCCGTGAGCTTCGACGTAATCCAGAATAGTCGGAGGCAATCCACAATCTTGATAAAATTCTTGAAGGAGAACGCCCTGCATGACACTAGATGGGAAGGTGATTCCCTGTTCTTTGTAACCATCGCAGTTTGTTTTTGCGTAGACAAAGGTTGCGTATATTCTCTTGGCGTCTTTGGCTTTTTGAAGATAAACTATGGAGATGGCCTCGCTACGGGTGTATCCGTTGGCGTCTGCGTCGAAGGACTTGCAGCGACCGTCGGGTGACAAGACACCTATTTTGCAAAGAATTTGGTTACTTTATTGAGAAAACTACAGGCTTAGATGTTTAATATTGGCATTTAGATCCAAGAAACTGGATTTAATGCCTTTTTGAAATTTAAGCATACAGAGTAGAGGCCTCCGACACATTTAAGAGAAAAATATAGTGCCCTCACAGCATTAGAATATATCGGGATATCCCATTCGTTCTCATTTATCTTCCAGGTTGCCCCAGGGATAACCCGTCGGATATCCTGCAAGGCGGAAATTGGGATATCTCTAGGATATCTGGGATATGTATGGGACGTTTCTGGGTTATTCAAATGTCCCAAGTAGGACCCAGCTGAAAATTCCTGAACGGGAACCTGTGCAGGGACCTAACAGGTTCCTTTGGAGATTCCTGCACAGGATCCTGTACAGGCACGTACGTAGGTTCCTGCCGCGGATCTTGCGAGGCAACTTACGCACATTCCTGTAGAGGAACCTGGGTATTCAAATACCTGTACAGGTATTATCGTGGATGTTGCTGCAAAAAATTCCCTAGGGAGGATCCTATACAGATTCCTGTACAAGTGGAACACATGTGCAAAGAGTATCTATGAAGGATCCTGTACAGGTTCCTGAGCAGGTGGGACACTCGCAAAAATATCTCTGAAGGATATTGTGCTACTTCTGTCCCACATGAATATTCCTGTACAGGAACCTGAAAAGGATCCTGTGTAGTTTTCCTGAAGAATGCTGATACTGAGGAACCTTTAGAGGGTCCTTAACATATACACACACAAACACAAACACACACACACACACACACACACTAACTAACACATACTACTGCACGGGGTGGTCTTTTTTTGAAAATTAAGCAAAGGGGGACAAATTGGGAGGAACAACACAGGAAGCAGTAAAGGATCCTCCACAGGATCCTGCACACTATTATCCACTGCAAGCAGCAGCAGTGGAACGTGTGAAGGACCTTTTAAAGGTTCCTCAGTATCAGCATGCTTCAGAAAAACTACACAGGGTCCTTCACAGGTTCCTATACAGAAATATTCATGTGGGACAGATGTAGCACAGGATCCTTCAGAGATATTTTTGCGAGTGTCCCATATATGCTCAGGAACCTGTACAGGATCCTTCATAGATACTCTTTGCAAATGTGTTCCACTTGCACAGGAACCTGTACAGGATCCTCCTTAGGGAATTTCTTGCAGCAACATCCACGATAATGCAGGAACCTGTACAGGTATTTGAATACCCAGGCTCCTCTACAGGAACGTGCGCAAGTTCCTTCGCAGGATCTGCGGCAAGAACCGGTGTACCAGGAATCTGCGTACGTTCCTGTACAGGAAGCTGTGCAGGAACCCCAAAGGAACCTGTCAGGTTCCTGCACAGGTTCCTGTACAGGAATTTTCAGCTGGGGATATTAAACGTCCCATGAACATCCCAGATATCCTGGGGATATCCAAATTTCGTCCCTCAGGATATCCGACGGGTTATTCCTGGGATATTCCTGAAATAACCTGGGAGATAAATAGGATCGAATAGGATATCCCGATACATACTACTGATGTGAGGGAATTAAATTGTGTCACAAATTTGAATTTATTTATTTTATTTTTTCAGCAAAATTTAGGTATTAAAAATGAACTTCAATGTTAATTTAAAATGTTATTCTTTAGTCTATAAATGATGAAAATTCCTATTTATTAATTGCAGGCTTCACAGTCATTTCCAAATTCCCCTCTTTTTCTCGTTTTTCTACTTAAATCCGAACTGGATTAATATAAACCAATAAGAAAATCTAACTATTTTTCATTGAAAGTTCATTCTTTTTGGTTGAAAAGTCTACTATTGAATTGTTGGTTAAGAAATCATCTTTCAGGATTTAAAGTTTTATTATTTGGCGAAGAATTGAATTATTTTGTTGAAAATTTATGAATTTTGTTAAGAAGTCATACTTGTTGGTAGAAAATGCAACTGTTTTGTTGAAAGTTCGTCCTTTTGGCTTGAAAATTCAACAAATTGATTGAATTTTCTTTCTTTCTTAACAAAAAAATGTTGTTGTTAAAAATTCAAACATTTTGTTTCAGTTGAAAATTTAACTGTTTTTTTTATATTTGTATTTTTGGCTTTGAAATTCAACAAGTTGGTAGAAAATTAAACTATTTGGTTGAAAATTGATGTATTTTGTTGAATATTCGTCCGTTTTGGTAGAAAATCAATTTTTTTGTTTAAAATGCAACTGTATGTTTAAAAATTAAACTGTTTTATTCGAGGATTCAAGTTTTTTGCTGCAAACTCATTTGTGTTGGTTTAATCGCACTATTTTTTGATTTCAAATTAAAATATCTTTCTGATGAAATATCAACTATTATATTTTTCGTTAAAACTTCATCTTTTTAGGCAGAAAATTCAACTCCTTCATTGAAAATTGAAATACTTTTTTAAAAGTTTATTTTTTTGGTTGATGATTCATAATTTCAGTTGAAAATTCTGTTTTTTTGTTTGTTGAAACTTAATATTTTCAAACGAAAATTTAGCAACTTCTATTTAACTATTGTTAACTACTTTAAATTTAACTGATTGGTTAAAAATTAATATTCTTGTGTTTAAAATTCAACTATTTCGTAGAAAATTCGTCTTTTTGTCTTGAAAATTGATCAATTTGGTAGAAAATTCAACTATTTAGTACAAAATTAAACTGTTTTGTAGAAAATTAATTTTTTAATTGAAAATTGATTGTCTCAAATGAAAATTGAACTACTCCATTTTTGGTTTAAAATGAATCTTTTTATGTTTGAAAATTCAATTATTTAGTTGAAACATTTTCGGAACGATAAGAATATAAAAGGAAAATTGATCAAATAAAATTTTGACTAGCATCACATCTATTGCTCAAACTATTTAGTTGAAAATTCATGTAATTTCTTAAAAATTAGACCTTTTTGGGTGAAAAATTAATCCCCTGGTTGAAAATTCAACTGTTTGGTTAAAAATGTATGTATTTTGTTAAGAATTCATCCTTTTTTAGTAAAAAATTGACCTTTTGTGTTAAAAAATTCATATTTTTGGTTAAAAATTTAACTCTTGGGTTGAAAATTCGACTGTATTGTAGAAAGCTCAATTTTTTGGTCAAAGATGCAACTGTTTGGTGTAAAATGAATCTGTTTTGTTTGAGGATTCAACTATTTCTTTGAAAATACGTACTTTTTGGTTCAATTCAATTTTTTTTTGATTTAGAAGAAAAATCTTTTCTTGGTTAAAATATCAACTACGACATACATTTTTCTCTTGGGAAATCACCTTTTTTGCATGAAACTTCAACAACTTGGTTGAGAGTTAAACTACTTTGTTAATTTATAGGATATAGTAAAATTTTACCACCCCTTGCCTAAATCGTGAATCGTTATTTTTGGATGAGCCCTAAATAAATTAACGAAAACAATTTAGTCGGCAAACATTGCGTGAGATAGGGAAGGGGGCAAAACTTACTGATCCTAACGAAAAATAGTGTCTTTAGTGTGGAATCCGCGTGTATGAATTAATTGTAGAGCCGTATTTTCATTACTAGTTTTTTTGATTGTAAACTTGACAAGCAAAAAAAAAAGACAATACCTGTCGTTCCGCCCCTAAAAACTTTCCGCCCTAGGACTTGACCTGTTTGGCCTCTGGTGTAAATATGACACTGACAGACTGACTCAAGGATTTGCTCGAGGATTTTTTCAATTAGAATAATGTATTTTGCATTTATTTTACGTACCAAGACGAGAGAATTGGAGGGATACATAGGGGTGAAGACAAAGATTGGCACCCCCGACAATGGCAGCATCACATAGTCCATCACGAATTGCTCTGTAGGCATGTTCCATGGCAAATAAACTGGAACTACAAGCTGAGTCGACAGTGTAACTGGGACCAGTAATTCCCAGCCAGTAAGAAATTCGATTTGCAAGCATAGCTCGACTGCATCCTGTTATACCGAAACCATTTACCTGTAAAAGTAATATTTTGTTATTAGATGATTATAAATCTTTGGCTAAAAACTTCAAGGTCCACAAGAAATTAAATGAAAAAGGATTTAATTTAATGAGGGACGCGAAAGTCATGAGATTATGTACTAACTGTGTAAATATGATTAGATAGATTAATTTGACCAAACAAAAATATGAATTATGAAGGCTCCCAAAAATATCTCAAAATGAAAAAATTGCTACATTTGATATTACTTTTTTTAAATTACTCTTTAGGGCGAAAAGCGATACTTATTTACATTTGAAATGTTTTTATTTACCACTTTCGAAAAAATCGTGTATCTTTCATTAGACACTGTCGTTTTTAAGAAAAAACAATATTCTAACATTTGATGCTTTGAAGGAAATTACATTTTTCAGATATACTTTACGTTTACAATTTTACTATTTTCATTAATTAAACGACTGATATAAACAAATATTTCTTCACATTTTTTTAGACTATTATAGCATATTTAAAGATTTCTAACCAGACTTAGAGAAATATAAAATGATTTACATTTCTTATGTAAATGTACAATGAAATCAATTAGCGTTTGAAGAATTGATTTAGAAACTAAATAATCCCTTTTTTATTATCTCAGCAATGCAAGTAAAGCAAAGAGAATTTTTGTCAAGATAACACGATAAATGTAAAATCGAATAAGTCGAGAGGTCAATAGTATTAAAATGCGAACAGGAAATAAGTATTCGACTAATACATTGGTGTCTTTGCGAATACCTTGACTCGTCCGCCTAGCCAAATTATTTCTCGCATGAATTTGAATACTATTAATCTCTTGACTTTTCACATTTTTGGTTTCAAATATAAACGTAAATACTAATTTTGCGAGTATTTATAGCATTATCATTAATGCTAATTACATTCTAATATAAAGATCTCAAGTGGTAGATATTTTTAAGTTATACGTATATTAATTCATAAAAATAGAAAAAGATAAATTAATGATGTAATAGTAAAAAAAAGTGAAAAAATCAACTTTTTTTACAGTATATTAGGGGCGTAAAAAATTAATGAAATTGGCATAGGAATGTAAAACAACAGTTTAAAACTGCATCACTGCAAAATTGTTAATCCGGATCCTCTTATAAATGTAACCATTTTGAATGATAAAGCTTTAAGAATTAATTTATTTTATGTGAGAGCCTCCAAGAAACCTTATATAATTAAATAATAATAGGTTGTCTACTCAAATCCTAAAAAAATTCCCTGGCGATTTCAGGTCTCTCTAGATTTTTCCATTTTTTAAGCAATTCTGATTCTGTACCCTTTTAAAGCGTTTTATAATACTTGAATAACCTTAATTTCATCGACCTGTGAATGGTTAAATTGTAGTTACTTTTTATTGAATAATCGAAATAAATACACTACCGTCGGAAATTGTGCGCACGACTCTTGTGAGCGCTATTAAAAATCACTGCTGACTTCGAACTTCGATATTTCGGTGGAAAAAAGAGATAGGGAATTTTCTAGAAAACAGTTGAAAATCTTATGAAATTCCACGTCTAGTGTTACTCAACAAATATTTTTTTGACCTTCTGAAAATAATACAGCACGTTAGAAGTTTAAAAACAAAATTCAAGATTTTCTCAAATTGTTTACCTCAACTTCAACTTTTAGCACGACCTAGGGAAATTTTTTCAAAAACCTCAAAATTAAACGACATCGATTCTGAAATCTTATCTTTAATTTAAGCCATGAAAACTTAAAAAACCTCAATGGGTACCCGAGATATGATTAAAAATGTTCGATTGTATCTGAGCTCAATTACTCACAATATTGACACAATTACTTAGAATTGAGCTCAGATACGATTGAATATTTTCAATCATATCTCGGATAATAAAGAAGATTTTCTGAGTTTTCTTGGCTTAAATTAAAGATAAGATTTCAAGCTCGATGTCGTATAATTCTGAGGGGTTTCAAAAATTTTTCCTAGGTCGTGCTCAAAGTAGAAATTGAGGTAGAAAATTTGAGAAAATCTTGAATTTCGTTTTTAAACGTCTCACGTGCCGTATTATTTTCAGAAGGTCAAAAAATATTTGTTGAGTACCACTAAAAATGGTATTTTTATGTGTAAAATAAGGTAATAATGTTTTTTATTTTCATTTGTGAAAGTAACTTTATAAGTGCAGTACTATCCAGTGCTATAAAATTAATTTTACAAATGAAAAAGCATCGTTATTTATTTTTCTATTACAATGCCAATTCCATATTTTCCAGGGCTTCCAGGTGAGTAGACACCCTGATTGAGCTTTCATAACTGAACGATTAAAAATGTTAAGCGTTGGAAATTAAGCGATTTTAAATGTAAACCCTCAAGAATTATTGAGTTTTAATTGAAGACATTTCGAAATTGCAGAATTTACGATTAAAAACATGATGTCTTGACAAATATCAAAAAAAAAAAAGATCAAAATCTTAAACAAAGCTTTCAAGATTTAGACATATAAAGCTGGAACCCCTAAAAATTCATAAATTTCAAATTTGATCATTCGAAATTGAAACATATCAGATTGAAAACGTATAAAATATAAGAATCTCATATTTTTACCATTGAAGCTGCAGTTTTTCATAGGAAACCTTCAAAATTAAAATACAGTAAACTTCCGTCTATTTTAAGGTCCTTGAAACGTACCCGACCAATTATTTTAAAGCTGGAGGGGGCCCCACCCTTAACGCGATTGGGCAGTTTATTTTTATCGACGACGATCATTGGCTCCCCGTTCTTGTATCTTCTATCGTGTGCCAGTACTCTGTCGGCCTCTTTTTTTGATTGGTCATCCACTGACGCGGAGGAGAGTGTACAGGGACCGTGGTGGGAGATGACGAAACTGCGCAATTTAAAATAAGTGCGTTTAGGGGGTTTAAATTAAGTGAACTTTAAATTAAGCGGTCTTTAAAATAAACGGAAGTTTACTGTATTGGAAATAAAAGCCTTTAAATTTGAATAATTATTCACAAAATCGTGAATATTTAGGAGTTGAACTATTAAAAATTGTTTATCGCCGATTTTGATTAAACTGAATAAAATTCTATACGCTCTCCATTAAATAAAGGGTACGCCATTATGTACCAAATGTTGAAAATTGGGTAACATAGAAACATATTATATGGATTAGTCAGTGACGCCTGATTTTTTTAAAACATTAAATGATGAAAATCATTTTTAATCCTTGTTTGGCACAGGGGATCGTATACGACCCCAGACGTTTAAAATTGCAAAATTAGAGTATCTAAATATAGGGGCAGCCGATGTATAGTAAAATATATCGATAATTCGGATGTTAAACTAACTTCCAGGACATAGAGCGTAAGGCTTGGTCGGTTCATCTCTATACAGCAGTCGTTCAAAGTCGCCTGGGGTGGTTCACGACTCCGGTGTGCCAAATACGTTTGAAAATCAAAATTTCGAGTGACAGAAAAAGATAAATTTCCAAACGAAAACCATGTTTCTTTGTAGTTTTGGGTATGCTCTTCAAGAATCCGTAGTCAGAATGCAGTTTGGTTCAGTAGAACATCCAATATGTCGCCAAATTTGGAGAAAAGTACCAAAAAATCGAGAAGTTTTGTTTTTCATAATTTTTTTTCGAGTCAAAAGAGTATTGGGACTCGATCTGAACTATGATCAACGGTGATCGGAATAGTTGAACTGCAAGATAAAACTTGTCACACCGATCTCGAAAAGCCATACTCTTCGCAAAATGGCGGATCCATACCCTTCGCACAGAGATGTGCGAAAATCCTATAGTTTCTAAATTTCATGTCCGCCATATTGGATCCGCCATTTTGAATTTCAAAAAGTCAATGTCAAATTGATAATCAGCGAACCCGAAAACCCTCGAGTACAGAGTTTTGCGAAAATCGTACAGTTTTTAAATTTTCATGTGCGCCATATTGGATCCGCCATTTTGAATTTCAAGAATTCTATGTCAAATTCATAATCAGCGACCCCAAAAACCCCTGAGTACAGTTGAGCGAAAATCGTAGAGTTTCCAAAATTTCATGTCCGCCATATTGGGTCCGCCATTTTGCGAAGGGTATGTATGCGCCATTTTGCGAAGAGTATGGCTATTCAAAATCGGTGAGACAAGTTTTTTCTTGTAATTCATCTATTCCGATCACCGTTGATCATAGTTAGGGTCGAGTCCCAATACTCTTCTGGCTCGAAAAAAAAATTATGAAAAAAATATCCCGATTTTTTGGTACTTTTCGCCAAATTTTGCGCCATATTAGATTTCCTAGTGGACCAAACTCCAGTCTGAACGCGGACTCTTGAAGAGCATACCCAAAACTACGAGGAAACATAGTTTTCGTTTGGAAATTTCTCTTTTTTAGTCATGAAAATGAGGCTTGAACATAAGTTAAAAAATTGTAGTTCTTGGTCGTCAATGGGTTAATATATATAACATATCTACCTCATATCTACATATCTATCTCTCTGTCTCTCTGTCTCTCTTTCTCTCCCTCCTATCTTCTCTTCTCTCGGGGCAGCTGCAGTTGCTACTCTTCGGGCTTTGAATGTTTTTTACCTGCTTTTATAATAAATTTGTTAT
Source organism: Andricus grossulariae (assembly GCA_011634705.1). Lineage (NCBI taxonomy): Eukaryota > Metazoa > Arthropoda > Insecta > Hymenoptera > Cynipidae > Andricus > Andricus grossulariae. The sequence goes on along the minus strand of JAABKJ010000682.1, from coordinate 6,226 downwards.
TTTAGCAAAAACACGTAGTTCAATTTTTCACGAAACTCCCGCTTTCATCTCGCCGAATAAATACCTTTTTTAAAAGAACTTTTTTCACACTAATTTTTTTCTTTTACCAATACATTAGGAGAAGCCTCAGTTAACTGTTTAGCTAATTCTATGGAGTAAACCAAAAGTTATGATTTTTTAAATGAAAATTGGCATTTTCAACTTTATTCAATTTCAACAATTTTTTTTGTTCATGTAAATTTAATATTCAGCTATATAACCGATATTATCTTTTAAAGTAACTATTCAAAATCATACAAAAAATTTTCTAGTAAAAATATTTAATACTTTCTAACTTATAACAATTCTTTCACGCTGGGGTCGTCGACGACCCCATGTGCCAAGTACGTTACTCCAGGGAGGTGTGCCAAACAAGGGTTAAAAATTGATTTTTCCAATTAGAACAATAGAATATATGAAAGATAAAGGTAAAAATATTGGTATATTCATAAGAAATTTGGAGTTTAAATAATTTAACACTAATTTAATGGTTTATATTTCAAAGTAGAATGTTCACATTTTGTGGTGTCTAATGTCTACGTCTCGTAAATAAAATAAATATGTCGGGACATTTAAAAAATCAAAAGTGCGTACCTACTTGAATTACTTTGACTAATACATATTTTTTTAATTTTATGAAATTTGAATGTATAATAAGTAATACGTAATAAATAAATCAGTAAGAAGACTCATATAAACTCATATGATCAGCACACAATCGATTTTATAATTCACCCGTACGAAATGCGTGTATCTATGTGTATATATTCATGTATGTATATATGTTATTATTGCTTCTTAATCTGCATAACATGCATAATAATTATAATTTTTTCAGAATTTTTATTTGAGTTCATATAGGAAAAATTTATTCGTTTATAGAGTCCTGAAAATGAAAAAATTTAGCAGCTGCAAAAATTATGAATATTTTTTTATAGAAAAACATTCTTATGTTCAAAATGTACTTCCAAAACATCGAAAAGATAAGATCCTTAAAAATTACGAGTTAAGTTAAAAAATTCAGCAACTCGTCATTTTTAATGATCTCATCTTCTCAAATTTTTCGGAAGTACATTTTAAACATGAGAAAGTTTTTCTATGCTGAAAAATATTATGTACAGAGCTTCTAGACTTTTTTTCATTTTCAGGTGCTTATACAAAAATAATTTTTCCTACATAAACTCAAAGAAAAAATCTGAACAAATTGTGAAAATTAGGCATATTATGTAGATTAAGAAACAAAAATAACATTTACGATTTTTCCAAAACTGCGTTTAAAAAATTATTTCCTTCTGTTTCGACTTGGCCGAACCGCATGATATTAATTAATATTCAGAAATTTCAAAACATTTCACAGAAATTTTAAGATTTCACACAGATTTTGCATACTTTGAAAAGCTTCCAGGAATTTACCAAGATTTACAGATATTTTAAGGATTTCACAAACATTTCAAATATTGTCATATTTTCAAATTAATACAAACATTTGGAAAAAAATTCACAAAGATTTACAAAATTTGGCTAAAATTTCAAAAGATTCCAAAAGTTTTCACAGAAATTTCAAGGTTTCACATAGATTTTGCATACTTTGAACGATTTGAAGGAATTCACAAACATTTCAAAATATTTCAAGGATTTGACAAACATAATAAAATAAATTATTAATAATAACAAAACAAAATACTTATAGAGTGAAGTAAAAGCTTCGAAAAAAACGTAACATAGTCTAGTTTGATATCAAATCAATCAGTAACGGACAAAGAAGTATAATATGTAATCAGATTTCGACTTTAGCTATTCATTAAAGAACGCTAATTAGCATTAGCGCGTTAGAGTGGCAAAAGCACACTCCCACGAGCTGTTCACTCTGGTAGCGCACATCTGTCGTATTCAATTATATGACATCTTTGCTGTTTTTTGAAAGATATTTGTTTTAATTGACGCAAGTATTAAAAGTGTATACAAGATTTTTTATTGGCATTAGGGTCGATAATTTTTACGTGTTTTGTGTTCTACAATTAATTTAAAAACAAAAAAGTTACATATTTTTAAGTAAATTAAAGTTAGATTTTTTTATGTTTCGTACCGGACTGACTCACTGGACGCGTCAGTAAGGCTATGTGAATCAGTCCTACCTTATACATTTAAACTGATCTAAATTCATTAGAATATAACTTAAAAAAGTGTAAGATTCTTTAAAATTCGCAGTATCGGGTTACCGTTAATGTGAAATTCGGAAAAAATGTTATTTTCCTTCTGGATCTCAGACCAAAAGGGTCCTTTTATAATCACGTGGTGTGAAAATTATTCTAGACTTGAATTTTCAACCCGTTTTTAAGAAAATTAGTAAGATAATAAGAAAATAAAAAATAAAGTTTTTAATTTGTGTTAGACTTGTTATATTACATATGATAACTTAGCGACGGCCAAACTAATCCTCAATTTGAGCAAGTGTGACAAGAATAATATTTGGAAGAGAAGGATGAAAATTACTGAGGATAAGTTTGAAATTTCCTTTTTTTATTCATTAATCAACTTACTAAAATAGTAATGATTTCTATTCAAGTTGTTAATTGATGATCTTTCAATTTAAGTTATGGCCTCTATCTGTGGCCCGAAAAACAGTTTAAACTATATTTCTTGTGTTTTTGAAAAATCAAATAAAAATTTATCGATTATATTAAGTTTTAACCCCTAACCGTGGTTGAAATGTACCATATTATTGATTGAACATTTATCGAATTTACAAACTTATAAACAATTTTTTTTTTCAAGTGGTATTATAATGAATTTAGAACAATTTAAATGTATAAGGTAGGACTGATTCACATAGCCTTACTGATTAGTCCAGTGAGTCAGTCCGGGACGAAACGTACAAAACTCTAACTTTAATTTACTTAAAAATATATATATTTTTTGTTTTGTTTTTAAATTAATTGTAGAACACAAAACAAGTAAAAATTATCGACCCTAATGTCAATAAAAAAAAATCTTCTTTACACATCTGTCGTATTCCTCAGTAAAAACGAGGCGAGATACGAGGAAGGACGCCACGAGACGAGGAAATATGAGACAAGGCAAAACGAGACGAGAAAAACCGAGAAAGCAGGTATGTCTCGCCCTGTCTCGTCTCGTTCATCAGAATTTCTCACTCGGCGGCAACACTACAAAATGTAGAGTTATTACATTTTGAAGCGTTTTGAGTGTTTTGAAAGGTTTGAAGAAGATACAGCGATTTTCTTAACATACCTGGGAAAATTTCAAATCATTTTTTATTTTGATAAAATATTTTCAAGAGAATATTTAAAAAGATTTCAAAACATACACAGTTTTTGATGTATAAATAGCAATTGAACAATTATTAATTCTTCATGACTTAAAATTAAATCAATTTATCTTCTGATATAAAAAAATTTCAGTTTAAAACAAATTTTCAATCGTTCAATTTTCATTGTTTCCGACATAAAATTTCTGACAATAATATAATTTTGTAAATTTACAAATTTGTTAATGTTTTCTTCAAGTCAGAGAATTCAATATGATAGCGTGGATTTATATTTTTTGAATCTTCGAACTGTACAAGTTATAAAAAGTTAAAAAAAGTTTATCTTGTAGTGTAACGATATTTAATTTAAAATTGCTTAACTTGAAATGTATCAGAAGCTTCCAATTCATACGCGTCAATTATTGAGCGTTCGAATAAAAAAAATTGTTAACCGTTAATTTTAAAAGTTTAAAATTCAAAAGGGTTTCTTTTTCAGTGTTTTAATTTTATGTTCAGTTTTTTTTATTTCAAATGAAAACATTTTTAGCTTCAAGAGTTCAAATCTTTTAATTTCAATGACCGTCAAAAATGGCTGTGAACCGGGAAAACACCGTGAACTGAACATGAATTTTCTTCCCGGAATAAAACTGCCATCCACGACACATCAGTGTAACATTAGTAACCACACTCTGAATTTCAACTGAATTTCAACTCAACGTCAACTGAATTTCAAAATTGTATTATCGCGAATTAGGGGCCCTGTGCGCCCCTTAGACATTTGTAACTTTTAATTTTGCAACAAAACGTCAAGCAAATTTCAAGATCATGCTATCGGGAATCAGGGGACCAGTGGGCTCCTCAGACTTTTGTAACTTTTTCTTTACAAAAAAGCGTCAATTGAATTTCAACATTATACTATCTCGAATTGGGGACCCAGTGGGCCCCTCAGACTTTTGTTATTTTTCCTTTACAAGAAAACGTCCATTCAATCTCAAAATTATACTATGGGGAACTAGGGGTCCAGTGGGCCCCTTAGACTTTTGTAAATTTTTCTTTAAAAAAGAAGCGTCTATTAAAGTTCCAAATTATGCGATCGGAAATTAGGCTATGAAACGCATTTAAAGTAGGATATTGATTGTAAATACTGTAAATTGACATGCATATTAAAAACATATATTGTAATCTATAGTGCTTTGTTTCATACTTTTTTTCTGACAAATTTTTTTAAATTTCTCAAATTTTGTTTTAAATCCTAGAAGTGACCATTTGTAGTTTTTCTGTGAATCTTTACTAGTTGAATTTTGTCTCCAGCAGTCCTCATTTCCGTAGAAAACCGAAATTTAGAATTTGCAGGAATTTGCAACCAAGAAGATTAATTTTCCACCGAAAACACAAATGCTCACCACAGTACATTAATTTTCAACTAAGCAATTTAAACTATACCATTTAAGAGAATAATTTTGAATTAAAAAAAAAAGAATTGGCTTAAAGGTTCTCCATGGTTCACCTCCAGCCGCTTGACCGGTTCGTTGGGGGCCTATTGTTCTGCCCGAGTCGAGTCCAGGCAGTACAGTCTTTCTTAAGATACACTGCTACAGCCTTCCTCAAGTAAATGAACCTGAAAAGGGCCGATTTTAAGATGAACAAATTATTTGTCCTGAAAAGGACATATTATCTCCAGTAAAACTTCTCGCCTTATTCAGAATAGAGTTACTTGATGGCTTTCAGAAGACTCAAAAACAGATGACGACGATGACGACGATGTTATTTTTGACAATTTTGAAGAATGTCCCCTCCCTCGGGTTAATCTTCTTCCTGCATTTTTTTCTCCCGCACTGGTAGACAATGTTTTTATTTTTTCCATTTCATTTTAAAAGGAAGTTTCTCCCACACATGTCACAAAATTTTGTTGTTTGAAGGAGCCTAAAAAAAAACGAGAAAGTTCATTAGGCCGGTTCCTTCGACTTCGCGGTTGAAATCTCTCAAAATTTTCAGGAATTCCATTCAAAACATGTACTGCTACGACCGACTCGATAGACGACACTTCTTAAACTAAATTATTTATCCAAAATATTTCCAGAAATGTAATTTCAAGTTTTAATACAGCTTTGCTCTGCAATGTCTCTTTTTCTCTTTCTAATTGCACCTGCTACTGCTTGCTCCATGGTTCGTATCCCTGGTTCACTGCTTACTTGAGGAAGACTCGACTCGGGCAGAACAATAGGCCCCCAATGAACAGGTCAAGGGGCTGTAGGTGAAACATGGAGTAACTTTAAGCCAAACATTTAATAGTTGATATTAGAATAAGAAATATTTTTATTTTGACGAAAACAAATTTTCAACAAAATATTTGAATCCTCAACTGAAATAGATAATAATATGTCAACCAGTTTCATTTCATACAATAGAAAATTAAAAAAAAAAAAAAGATTAATTTTCAACAAAATACATCAATTTTCAATCAAATGTATCATTCTTTCACTTAATACAAATTTTTCTAATTTTCCACAAAACAGTTCAATATTCAACAAAAAAGTAAGTTTTGAACCGAAGTAGGTTAATTTTTACCCTTAAGCATTTTTAACCAAAATAAGGTCAAATTTTTACATATAGAGATACATTTTTAAAACAAAAGGATGAATGTTCAACAAAACAGTTTAATTAATAAAAAAAATAATTTGTTATCCTAGAAATAACACAAATTTCAAGCAAATTCCTGATATAGGCAGTTGCTCCTAGTGGGACCCTGCGGTGGTTGCTTAACCTCTTTTTTAATTAATAGTATATATAATTAAAAACTGAAGGTTAACAACCACCGCAGGGTCCCACTGGGAGTAACTGTCATCAAAAAAATGACATCGGCTCCCAGTAGGACCGCGGTAAATCCCATTCATGGCCACGTCTCACAACCGCGAGATGAGT
>JAABKJ010000681.1:0-46374 GCA_011634705.1 Andricus grossulariae | reverse complement strand
AGCATAAACATTAGTATTATGCAATAACACTGCTTTCAGACTGCGCTTAGAAGAGTCAATGAATAGCCGCCAATTTTTCGGTTTATACATTCCAGGTTTCATTTTTTCCATTAACCCGTCAATGTTTTCACAAAAGACTAACGTTATATTATCATTTTCTCCAGAAGTAAAAAAAACACATAGACAGTTTTCATACGCTTATGGGAAAGAAAAATTTTTAATTACAATTGATTTAGGTTAACAAATAGAAAATTTACATCCTTTTTTCGCTGAAAATTGTTGGTTATATCCACAATTTTGTTTTATCTATCACACATTGGATTATTTTTTCCACCAGTTACATGACTGGCTTTTCTCCACGAGATATTGAGCAGAGTGAGAGGGAAAATAAGGGGAGGGGAGTAGGGGAAACGAGGAAACGGGAAGAGGGGTACGCGAGGGGTGGGAGAATTAGGTGAAATAAGGGAAGGGGAAGTGATACATAATTGTGGAAAGGTAACTGGGAGAGAGGAAATAGAGAAGTGAGGGAAAATGAAAGACGGTAGTGAGGAGAAGTAACGAAATGTGCAAAAGAGGAAGCAAGGGAAAATGAGGAGAGGGGAAGTAGGTAAACTGAAAGGAAATGAGGGTAGAGGAAGTGAGGGGAAGTAAGGCAAATTGTTGGAAGTGAGGAAGGGTAGTTAGGGAAGTGAAGGGAGGGCTAAAATGGTAGCGCAGGTGAGTATTAGAGTAGGTAAGGAAAAGCGATGGGTTGGAAAGGTATTTAGTGGAAGGGGAGTGTTGGCTGGCGAAATGAGGAGAGGCGGATATAGAGGAGGAAGAAGTTTGGGAAGGGAGGCTTAGCGAAGTGTGAAATGAGGGGAGTGGAAGTAGGGGTAGAGATGGGAAAACTTGAGGTGAAGGCGGAAAAAAGTATGGAAGTAAGAGGTTAAAAAAAAATTAACATCTTAGTAGGCTACAAAAACAAAATAAAAAAATAAAAATAAATCATTATCTTCTTCATTTAAATTTATCCCTTTTTTGTAGGCGCACAACGCGTACCTTGACTAATTTTTATCATTTACTGAAATTACCGTAAAACATGCAATTTTTATACCTTATCAAGCTTTTACTTTGAAAATAAAATTGTCAAGTATTTTCACTATGCTATTCTTGATCAGGGCGTGAAAATAAAATTCAATTGAACTATGTTATTTTTGGTTGAAAAGTTATCTTTTTCAGATAAATATTCAACTATTTGGTTTGGTTAGGTATTTCAAAAATATTTTTTCTTTTTTGGTAGAAAATTTATCTTCTTAGTTGAAAAATCAAGTTTCTGGTTGAAAATTAATTTTGTGGTCGAAGATCCATATTTTCTGTTTGGAAATTGAAAGGTTTTATAAAAAATTCGTCTTTTTGGTTTGAAAATTTAACAATTTGTTATAAGATGCAAATTGAACTATTCGGTAAAAAATTCATATATTTTATTAAAGATTCATCTATTCGGGTGATCAATTAACCCTGTTGTTGAAAATTAATCACCTTGGTTGAGGATTCAACTATTTTGTTAAAAATTCGTTTTTTTTAGTTGAATTTACCTGGTTGGAAATTTTTGTTGTTTTTATTTTGTTATGACTTAGCTTTTCGAACTGAAAATTTAATGACTACATTTTTTCTTGAAAATTTGTCTAGAAAATTAATCTCTTTAGTTGAAAATACATTTAATTGTTCGAGGATTAAATTATAATGTTAAAAATTTGTCTTTTTTTGTTGAGTGCAACTGATTGGTAAGTCGTTTTTTTCAAACCGTCATTTTTTAAACTGAAAATTCATCTATTCCATTTTCGGATGAAAAACTATCTTTTTTAGCTAAAAATTCATCTATTTGGTTGAAAAATGATCTATTTTGTTGAAAATTTGTCTTTTGGTAAGAAATTATTCTTCTTGGTTGAAAATTCGTCAGGGTTGGCTTCCCTTCTACGAGACATTGGGGAGTGTGACATGAGGGGAAAGGAAGTAAGAGAATATGAGGGTCGGAGAGTAGGGGAAGTAGGGGTTTGAGGAGAAATGAGGGGAGAGGAAGTAGACGACATGCGAGGTGGGGGAATAAGATGAGAGGTGCGGGATTTATGTGAAATGGAGGAGGGCAAGTAGGGGAATTCAGGAGAAATTAGGTGAGAGAAAGTGACAGAAATTGAGGGTAATGAGAGGAGAGGAAATAGGTGAAGTAAAAGGAAATGAGGGTAGGGGCAGTAATGAGAATTGAGTGAAGGGGTGTAAGGGAAATGATTGTGAGGAAGGGTATTTAGGAAAGTAAAAGGAGGGCTAGAAGGGTAGTGCAGGTGATTACGAGAGGAAAAGTGATGGGTTCGGAAGGGATGAAGGGTATGGGGGGTGTAGATGTGTATGTGAGGAGAGGAGGACGTAGAGGAGGAAGGAGTTGGAGAAGGGAGGTTTAGCGGATGGTAAAATTAGGGGAGCAGAAGTATGAGAAGCAAGGTTTTAATTAGTTGAGAGGAAATGAGGGAAGAGGGAATAGGTCAAGTGAAAGGAAATGAGGTTAGTGGAAGTGGGGTAAATTTAGGGGAAGGGAAGAATGGGAAAAGCTTTTAAGTGAGGAAAGGTAGTAAGAGAAGTGAAGGGAGGGCCAGAAGGATAGTGCGGATGAGTAGGGAAAGTGAGGGGGTGGATGTAGAGGAACAAGTTAGAGAAAGAAGAAGTTGGTTGAAATGCGTGGAGGTGGAGGTGGAAAAACTGGGGGTGTAGTGACGGGAAATTGTGGGAGAAGGATATAGTTTTATCAAGTTTTTACCTTGAAAATCGAATTTTTAGCTATTTTTTACTATCCTATTTCTGATCGGGGCATCAAAATACATCAGTGCACTGATTTTCAAATTCATCAAAGGTATTCTCTTTTTAGAAAATTACAGTTGTTCGCAAATTTTCTTTTAATAAAAAACAAACTTAAATAATGGAAGAAACTTTAACATTAATTAAATGACTCTTGAAACTCTACCAGCTTTGCTTGCAAATTCTAGAAAGTAGTTACGAATTCAAAGACATGCAGGGAAAAATAAACAAAAGGACTGTTGCTGGCGCAGTCGACAATGCGTTTGCTCAAGTCCAGAGATTAATAATAAACCAGCCTTCTATTATGCATATATACACTGTTAACGAGCGCATAACGAGGCAACTGGATTATCGCCGTGCCAGCAGACCCGATCAAAAGGTCAAATATTCATGTGCCTGCTATGAAATCATATTATTTGTATAAAACTTACAAGGAAACAAAATGAATTTTCAATCCACAAGGACGAATTTTCAACAAAACAGTCTCATTTTTGACCAAAAAATATGACTTTAACAAATTATTTAAATTTTTGATAAAACAATTAAAATTTTAACGAATAAGTATATTTTTTACCAAATAGCTGAATTGCTTAACTATAAAGACGAGTTTTCAAGCAAGAAGTTTCCACAAAATACACCAATTTTCAACCAAATAGTTGAATTTCTAATTGAAAAAGATATTTTATCAATAAAAAAACATCGCAGTTAGTAAAGCTAATTTTGAACGACACAAAAAACTAATTTTTAATCACTTAAATTCAACAAAAAATGGTGAATTTTTCACAAACTAGTTGAATCCACAATCAAAATGATAAATTTTCAACCAACATAGTGTTGCACACAAATAGATAAATTTTCAACCAAAAATAAAACAGCTACATTTTCAGATAAAAAAATTATTTTTTGATCGAAAATCCGAATTTCCAACAGAATAGTTCAATGTTTTAGATAAATAGTTTAATTTTTAATTAAGTACTTGAATTTTTTACCATTGTAGTTTAATTTTCAACAAAAATATGTATTTTCAAGAAAAAAGTTAATTTCTAACCAAATAGTTTAATTTTATAAAAAATGAAGTAGCATGCCTAAAAGACGAATTGTTTTACCGAACAGTTGATGTTTAATCCGAAAATATAAGTTTTCGACAAGAAAGTGAATTCACGACTGAAGAGTGAAATTTTCAACTAAAATGACGAATTTTCAACCAAGAAAAAGAACTTTTTTACGAAATAGTTCAACCTTAAATAAAGTAGGCGATTTTTCAAGAAAAAAATGAATTTTCAACGAAATATGTAACAGTTGATATTTCAGGAACGAAAGTTTTTTAATTTGAATAAAAAAAGTTGCATTCACCAAAAAAATATGAATTTTTACAAAATAGTTGAATTGCAAACCAAAAGAGATGAATTTTCAACCAAGATGTTGAATTTTCAAACAAGAGGGATAAATTTTCTACCAAGAAAGATGACTTTTTCAAAATAAAAGATTAATTTTCAATCCAAAAGGTCGAAATTTTTAACAAAACAGTGGAATTTTCTACAAAGAAGAGGACTCCATCAAAATAATTTTATTTTCTGAAGAATAATTAAAATTTCAATAAAATAGTTAATGTTTTACCAAATAGCTGAATTTCTAAACTACAAAGATGAATTTTCAAACAAGAAGTTTAATTTTCTACCAAAAAGCGAATTTTAAACAGAATACATCAATTTCAACCAAAGAGTTGAATCTTTAACAAAAGAAAGATATAGTTTCAAGCAAAACTGAAAAAGTTAAATTTGCAGTTAAAAAAACTGATTCCCAGCAAAAAAAGAAAACAAATTATCAACGAGTTGAGATTAACGAAAAAAGACCAATTTTTAACAAAATAGTTGAATCCTTAGAAAAATAATGAATTTTTAAAAAAGAAAATTAATTTTCTACACAAATAGACAAATTTTTAACAATGTCAATGGATTTCCCATCAAATATTTTAATTTTAAACTTATAAAGGAGAAATTTTCAACCAAATATGAAACAGGTACATTTTCAGATAAAAAAGGAATTGCAAAAAAAAAAAAAATTTCAAACAAAATTGAAGTAAAAAATTTAACTTTTAATCAAAAATATTAATTTTCCACGAAAGTAGTTTAATTTTCCACCAAGAATATGTATTTTCAACAAGAACGTAAATTAAAGAGCAAACAGTTGAATTTTTAATTAAAATGATGAATCTTCAACAAAATGAAAAGATTTTAATTTTAAACCAAAAACAGTCGAATTCAACAAATAAAGATGAATTATAAAAAAAAGTTGAATACCCAATCAAAACAGATTATTTTTAAACAAAGCTGATGAATTTTTAACCAAAAAGGATGAATTTTATACCAAAAAAATTAATTTTCTACCATAAAAGGCGAATTTTCAACAAAATACATAAATTTTAAAATAGAAAAGATTGATTTGAGACTAACAATTAAATACTTACATTTCCCGTAACAAAATTAGTTCTTCATAAAAGAAACGTATTTTTAGCAAATTAGTTATATTTTCAACCAAATAGATGAATTGTCAACTAAAATGATAAATCTTCAACAACAACAAAAAAAAAAGAATTTTCAAGTAAAGTGTTCAACATTCAACCAAATTGTTAAATTTTCAACGAAAAAGTTGATTCTTTAACAATGAAGATTAATTTTGTACAAATAAAAAAGACGAATTATCAAAAAAATACATTTATTTTCAACAAAGTGCTTAAATTTTATGCATTTTTAATTGAATAATTAACTTTAAAAATAAAAAAGATAAATTTTCAACCAAAAGTGAAACAAAGTTTGAAGAAAATAGTTGATTTTCAGACTTTCAACTAAGGAGTAGAATATTTGACAAAGAAGATGTCTTTTTATTGTGTAGAATTCGTGAATATAAAACCAAGTGTCCAACGACACTAAATTTTATTCAGAATCCTCATTATTAGCTAAATCGAGATAAAGCTTAACATCTCACTTCATACTTAGCCATAGAATGCGAATAAAATATTCTTTTTCAAATATTACCCCCATAAATCTGTTTTATAGGACCCCAAAAAAAACACATGAGTAAAAAAATAGGATATGCGACTTTTTGGCGTTAATTATGATTTTTTGCGACTTTTTCAATACAAATTGTTTCTAATATATGAGAAACTACTTTATACTAATAATCAAACGTTTACGTACACTATTTGAACAATTTATTATTGTTTTTAGCAATTTTATCTTAGAATGGAGATAAAAAGTCGCGGTTTTTTCAAAACTTTTTCACTTTTTGTCCAATTTTCAATTAGAGTGAGGTAATATTTCATTATTGTAAACAAGCATAATTGTTTAAACAACTAATTGTCATTTTTAAGAATAGTATCTTTGAATAATGCTAGAAATTGCAATTTTTTTCTAAAAATTTCAAGTTTTTGTTAATTTTTCACTTGAAGTGAGTTATATTTAATTTAATATAGCAAAAATAATTGTTCAAATAAATTATTATTTCCTATAGCTATCTCCTTCTATAATAATACAGGAAATTTGCCGTTTTTCCTGAATTTTTAAACTTTTGTACATTTTTAAATTGAAGTGAAGTATTAATTAATTCAGGAGTAACAAAAATTATTATGTAAACAATTTATTATCATTTTTAATGATATTCTTTTCGCTTGATGGTAGAAAAATGTGTTTTTTCTGAAATTTTTAACTATTTGTCCATTTTTACTTGGGGTGACTCAATAACTATTTAAGTTGAACCAAAATAATGATTCAAACAAATTATTATTGTTTATAACTATCTTCATCTATATTAATGCCAGATAGTTGCGATTTTCTCTGAAATTTTTAACTATTTGCCCACTTTTCACTTGGTAAGGTAATAATTAATGAAAGTAATAAACATAGTTGTTTAAACAATTTTTATTATTTATAACTATCTTCTCTTAGATAAGTGCTAGAAAGTGGCGGTTTCTTCTGAAATGTTTAAATTTGCTTTGCCTTTTTAGTTATGAACAAATGACAAAGAAACCTTCGAAAAAAAATATATTTTAAACAATTTCTTTCTTTTTCCTCAATATAATTTTCTGAAGGGGGGGGGCTAATATAAAAATAGGTTCAATTACAAATTTTTCTTTTACGCTTTGCAATAAACTTCTTATTGTAATTTAAAACAAAACTTTTGTCAGTCATTTACACACCTAGTTCTTCCACCTACTCCTAATTATTCCATTCTTTGTTTCTGTCTCTTGCGTAAGATAGCTTTTTTGTTTTAATTAATTTTTTTGAACATTTAGAAAAGAGTACAAATAATTCACTTAAAAAAGTAAAATACAATTTAAAAAATAATTCTTGTTGAGGTTCACTTATTATTTCTTCATAACTGAAAAGTCAAAGCAAAACTACAGATTTCAGAAAAAGAAACTTTCTAACATTACTCTAAGAGAATATAGTTTTATAAACAATAATCAATTGTTTGAATGAGCATGTTTGTTAACTTACATTAATTATTACCTCACTAAGGGAAAAGTGGACAAAAAGTTTAAGAGTTCGGAAAAAACCGCAACTTATTAGCACAAATGTTAAAAATTTCAGAAGAAACCGCAACTACATTCGTTAATAAAGAAGAAGATAGTTATGAACAAAAATAATTTGTTTGAGTAATTATTTCTGCTAAATTGAATTAATTATTAACTCACCTCATGTGAACACTAGGCAAATAGTTGTGAATATCGGAAAAAAAGCCGCAACTTTCTAGCATTATTCAAATTTATTATTAAAAATAATAACAATAAATTGTTCAAACAAATAAATTTGTCAACTTTAATTCATTATTTATCTCACTCCAAGTGAAAAGTGAACAACAAGAACATTTCAGGAGAAACTGTAATTTTGCAGCATTATTTTAAGAGGAAATTATTAACAGTTATAATCAATTGTTTAAACAATTATTTTTGGTAACATTAATGAACTATTATCTCTCTCTAATTAAAAATTAGACGAAACAAAAAATTAAGAGAAAATCGCTAAAAGCAATAGTGAATTATTTAAAGAATTCATGTCAATATCTAATTAGCAGTATAAAGTAGTATTTTACGTATAAGAAACAACTTGCATTAAAAAAAACGTAAAAAAAATTATAATTAGAATCGAAAACTCACAAAACACATTTTTTCGCTTATGGGTTTTTTTGGGACCCTACAAAACAGACTTATGGGGGTGATATTTTAGAGGTAATATTTTATTCGTATCTTATGGCTAATTGTGAAGAGAAATGTTGAGATTCAACTCGATGTAGCTAATTTTGAGTATCCTGAATAAAATTTACAAAAACTACTTTTTTTCTTATGGGAAATGCGTGTTAAACTTTTTGTGACTTACGGATTTATTTTTTTGAGATTTTACGACTTTTTGCCAATTTTTCTCGGCTTTCATTCAACAGTGCCTTCCATAAATATATGTGCTGTATTCTGGATTTCAGTGGCAGCCATTTAAAATGAAAAAGAGGAGAAGAGGAGGAAAAAAGCAGCAAGAGGAGACGTAAAAAATAGTTGTTGCGAAAAAAGCCGCTAATAGCCTCCGGGTATTGGGCAGGAAAAGGATGACAAAAAACGAATCACTGGAGGCTTGAAACTCATCCATGGTGCGTGGTGCTGAAAATTACGATTTCAAAAGCTCAATCCGAGCACGATTTGCGAACGCAGCATTGCAGGTTTACATGAAAATCGAGCGAACACTCATTTTATAATTCATGAATGGAAAGTAAAGAAGAGCATAAAATGGATAGCAAAAACAACCGAAACAGCAATAATGACAAACTGAAGAAGAATAAAAAAAAATTCAAAGCAAAAGGAGAGAAATGATTGCAATACGAATTAAAATCTAATTTAGATTCACAAGAAGTGGATCAGGAACAATAAAAACGAGAAATAAAAATAGAAAATACAAAAATCTTTTCGGTTATCGATGAAACAGCACTCACGATAGGATTGAGTGTGACAGAAAGTCGTAGTAGCAGTAGCACATGAAAGGTCTCCTGAGCTGTGAGTACTGCTCCTTCGATAGTTGGAAGGTCCTTTGCAATCCGAAGAATAAAATAATTAATAATAATAATAATAACATTTAAGCGCAGTTTTTTCCTCATTGGGGAAAAAAGTGAATCAGGAACAGTAGCAACAGCACAGGAAAGGTCTCCTCAGGTATGGGTACGGGGTTTTTGATAATTGGAAAACCCTTTGCCATTCCAGGGAAGGAAATAATTTTTTTAACATTCAAGCGCATTATTTCCTCATTGAAAAAAAATTAGGCCAAGAACAGTAGAAGTAGCACAGAAAAGGTCTCCTAAGCTGTGGGTACGGCTCCTTCGATAATTAGAAAGCTCTTTGCAATTCCGGGGAAGAAAATAATTTTTTAAACATTTAGGCGCAGTTTTTTCCTCATTGGGAGAAATGTGGATCAGGAACAGTAGCAGTAGCATAGGAATGGTTTCCTCAGCTGTGGGTACGGGTCCTTTGATAATTGGAAAGCCCTTTGTAATTCCCAGGAAGGAAATAATTTTTTAAACATTTGAGCGCAGTCTTTCCTCATTGGAAAAAATTGGGGCAGGAATAGGAGCAGTAGCACAAGAAAGGTCTCCTAAGCTGTGAGTACGGTTCCTTCGATAATTGGAAGGCCCTTTGCAATTCCAAAGCAGAACATAATTTTTTAAACATTTAAGCGCAGTTTTCCTCATTGGGAGAAAAGTGTGCCAGGAACAGTAGCATTAAAACAGGAAAGGTCTCCTCAGCTCTGGGTACGACTCCTTCGATAATTGGAAGGCCCTTTGCAATTTCGAAGAAGAAAATAATGTTTCAAATATTCGAGCGCAGTTTTTTTCTGATTGTAAAAAAGTGGATCAGGAATAATAAAAACGAAAAATAAATATGGAAAATACAAAGGTCTTTTCGGTTATCGACAAAACAGCACTGACAATAGGAGTGAGTGTGACACCAAGTCGTAGTAGCAGTAACAGAGGCAAGGTCTTCTAAGCTGTGCGTACGGATCCGTCAATACTTGGAAGGCTCTTCGCAATTCCGAAGAGGAAAATAATGTTTTAAATATTTGAGCGCAGTTTTTTCCTGATTGTAAAAAAGTAGACCAGGAACAATAAAAACGAGAAATACATATAAAAGGTACAAAGATTTTTCCGGTTATCGACGGAACAGCACTCACAATAGCAGTGAGTATGACAGAAAGTCGTAGTAGCAGTATAACAGGAAAGGTCTCCTGTGCTGTGAGTACGGCTCCTCCGACAATTGGAAGGCTCTTTGCAATTCCGGAAGAGAAAATCATTTTTAAACATTTAAGCGCCGTTTTCTTCTCATTTGAAAAAAGTGGATCAGGAGTAGTAGCAATAGCATAGGAAAGGTCTCCTGAGCTGTGAGTACGACTCCTTCGATAATTAGAAGGCCCTTTGCAATTTCGAAGAAGTAAATAATGTTTTAAACATTTAGGCGCCGTTTTTCCCTCATTGAAATCGTTTTAAATCTTTCAAATCTGGTATACATCTTTGTGAAATCTTTGGACACTTTCTCAAATCCTTCAAATCCTCAAAAATCGGTTAAAAGCTCTTGAAATCGTTTGAAATTTTTAAAATCTAATGTACAATGCCTTTATGAAATCTTTTACGATTATCTAAATTATTTTAATATTATTTCAATATTTGCAATCTTCCTGAAATTGTTGTGAAGTCTTTTGAACCTGTATTAAATCTTCAAAATATTTTAAAATCTTTGCGGCCTTTGTATAGACGATTGAAATTTTTGATATATGATACGCACCTTTGTGAAATCTTTTGAAACTTTGTCAAACCTTTGAAATGCTTGAAATATTTCTGAAATTTTTCGAAATCGCTTGAAATCTTTTGAAAATCTTTTAAAACATTTTGAAATCGTTTGAATCTTTCTAAAGTCTTATTGAACCGTTTTAAATCTTTGAAATATTTTTCGATCTTGGCAAACTTTGTGAAACCTTTTGAAATCTTCAAAAATCTGTTGAAACCTTTTCAAATCTTTGGAATCTTTAAAATTTGATGCACAATGCCTTGTGAAATATTTAAAAATTGCTTACATTTTTCTAAAATATTTTGTAATTACTTTAAATATTCGAAATCTTCCTGAAATCTTTGCAAAGCCTTTTGAAACTGTATTCAATCTTTGAAATATTTCAAAACCTTTAAAATAATTGTGAAATCTTTTGAAATCTTCTAAAATCTTCTCAAATCTTCTTAAATACACTGGAGGCTGGATTTAAACAGGCTGGATTTACTAATTCCGAGAATTGCTGCCGCGGCGGTTTCGGGCTAAGAGTTTCGGGGTCTAGAGAGGGTGTTTAATTAAGCGTGAAAAACCAGCAGCGTGGGGATGAAGGAGTAGTGCGCGGGTTCTCACACGCGTATATTGCGTAATTTGTTCAATTCCCGAAACCGTAATTAAATCCAGCCTCCAGTGTATTTGAAATCATTCTCCAATCTTTCTGAAGTCCTTTGAAAACGTTTGAATACTTTGAAATAATGATACTGTTTTGAAATCTTTGTAAAATATTTTGAAATCGTTTGATAATTTTGAAATATTCTAAACTATTTTGAAGTCTATAAATCTGTTCTACACTCAAAAGTGGAGTGGTCAACCCCTCGAAAATTCTAATCCTGAAACTGAATTAACATAGACATTTTCAACTAATAATTTTTATAATTTTCAAGTTGTATATTACAATAAATGGAATCAAATCACAAAGATGCACAATTTGGAATCAATACAAAACGATCGTGAAACATTAAACCTGTAGCAAATTTGATGGAAATTTAATCGTTTTTAAAAAAATGTATGAGAAGTGACAATAAAAAAATTTAATTAAAAAAATATTGTTAAAATAATTATTTGTTGTGAATTTTACACCTTTTTTATACAAGGGAATGTGTTTTCTTTTATAAAACATGACTGATAAAATCATTTTAATTCTTTAAATTATAGAAAACTTTTTTAACAAAGGCCTGATTTTTGGTATTACAACTAATTTCTTTTGATCTCCTTGCCTTTCCTGCATTCACGCATTTGATTTATTTGATTCTATAAATCAAAAGAAAAGTTTCAAACTTGAAGGAAATTTTGAAAAACTCTCAAAATGCTGAGAATCAGTTCACTGGACTCATCTATAACATCAGAACATAAAGCTCAAGTACAATCACTTAACGTTACTCTCCGTCATATTTACGAGTACTCCGGAACAAACTAACTAAATCACCAGAGGCGATCGAGACTGACACTAAAAAGAAGGGAAGAAAAACAGTTTTATAGCCGCCGCTAACTTTGGAAGTAATTCAGAACTTGTCTTAAAATGCTTCTCGCTACATACCAGACGACTGAAACTTGGTTACGTGACGAGAAATCACATCCTGGTTCAGGTTCCGTAGCCCCTGGCAGACACCCTTAGAGTTTCGATTGGGTGACCGTCCGTCAGTCTGTCGTGCTTTTTTCTCAGGAGGGGAAATAAGGCGAATGAGGGGAGGGGGAGAAGATGAAGTGATGGAAAAATGAGGGGAGGTGAAATAGTGGAAGCGAGGGACAATAAGGGGGCAGGAGAAATGAGGGAATGGGAAGTAGAGGAGAATGAGGGGATGAGAAGTAGATGAAGTGAGGGGAGAGGAAGTAGAGGAAATGAGGCGATGGGAAGTGGGATAAGTGAGGGGAGATGTACCAGGAGGAGTGGGGAGAGAGTAAATAGGGGAAGTAAGGAGAGAAGTAAAGGGAAATTAGAAGGGAAGTGAGGGGAAATCATGGGAAAAGAAGAAGAAAAACCAGAGGGAGAAAACGAAGGGGAAGTAAGGAAAATGGGGGAGTGGTATTAGGGAAAGTGAGGTGACACGAACCTATGGGAGTTAAGGGGTGGGGAAGTTAGGGCAAATGAGCGGATAAGAAGTTGATAAAGTGAGGGTTGGGGAATTAGAGAAAATTACCGGACGGGAAGTAGGAGAAGTGAGCACAGGTGTACCAGGAGAAGTAAGGGGAAATTAACAAGGGGAATTGAGGATTGAAGTAAGAGCAAATTAGAAGGGAAGTAAGGGGAAATCATGGGAGAAGAAGAAGAAAAACTGGAGGGAGGAAACATAGGGGAAGTGAGGAAAATGGGGGAGTGGTATTAGGGGAAGTAAGGCGACACAAAGCTATAGGAATTGAGGGAAGAAAAAGCTAGGGCAAATAAGCGGATAACAAGTAGATAAAGTGAGGGTTGGGGAATTATAGAAAATTACGGGAGGAGAAGTAGGAGAAGTGAGGGGAGATGTACCAGGAGAAGTGAGGGGAAATGAATGAGGGGAATGAAAGATTAAAGTAAGAGCAAATTACAAGGCAAATGATGAGAAATAAGAAGAAAAGAAGCATGAGAAACAGAGATAGAGAAAGAGTAGGGGAAGCGAGGGCAATGGGAAAGTGAAAGTAGGGGAAGTGAGGGAAATGGGGAAGTACTAGTAGGGGAAGTGAGAGAAATGGGGGAGTAGGAGTAGGCGAAGTGATGAAAAATACAAGGATGGAAAGTAGGGGAAGTGTGGGGAAATTAAAGGAGGCGAAGCTCTGAGGAAATGAGGGAAGGGAAGAAGTAAAAGAAAATGAAATTAATGAAGTTGAAGCAGAGGAACAAGGGGAGGAATAGAAGAGTAAGTTAGGGGAGGGGAAGTAGAGAAAATGATGGAAGGTGAGGAAGCAAGATAAGAAAAAGAAGATTTAATTAGGGTTGGGAAAAAGGAAGAAATTATGGAAGGGGAGGTAGAGAAAATGCGTGGAGGGGAAGTAAAGGAAATGAGGAACGGGAAACCAGTTGAAGCGAGGGAAGAGTAAGTAGGAAAAATTATTGAGAGGAAGTAGGATAAGTGTGGGAAAATTAGGAGAGTGGGCGTAAGGAAGTAATAGTGAACTGATAGGTGGAGAAGTATGGTAACTGAGAGGAAATAAGGGTAGGCGAAGTATGAGTCATAATGAAGGGAAAGTAGGTGACATGAGGTGAGAGGAATTAGGATAATTGGCGAGGCAGAGCATGGAAAATAAGGGGAAGGTAAGCTATGAGGGAATGAGGGGAGAGAAAGATGTGAAAGTGATGTAGTAGAATCAGGAGAAATAAAGGGAGGGGAAGCATGCCAAGAGAGATGAATTGAGGGGAAGATAAGTAGAGGAAATGAGGGGATGGAAAGTAGTGGAAATAAGGATAGCGGAGGTAGAGTAAAAAAGGGAAAGGGAAACAGTATAAGTGACAGGCGGGAAACTAGGAGAAGTGAGGGCAGTGTGCGTGAGGAATTGAAGAGGAAATGAGAGGCAGGAAATATGCGAAGTCAGGGGAAATAAAGGTAGGGAAAGTACGCGAAATTCAGGGAGAATAATTAGGATAAATGGGGAGCAGGGCATGGGAAATAAGAGGTGGGGTCCAGGACAGGTGAGGGAAATGTGGGTAGGGAAGTAGGGAATGGGCGAGGAATAAAAGGAGAGGAAGTAGGGGAAATTAAGTAGGGGTATTGTGAGAAATGAGGGGTGGTGAATCAGAGGAAATTAGGAGAGAAGAGTAGGGGAAATGATGTAGGAAAGTTTATGATATAAACACATTTGATAAGCAAATGCACATTTAGACCATTTTTTCATTAATAGGCCGAATTTTTACGGCATCAACTTAAAATCTTTCGAAAAAAACTTCTTGGTGTCATATTTTTATAATTGAAAAAACTGTTAATTAAACAAACAATTTTGAAAACAAATGCACATCTTCGCCAATTTTTCATTAATAGGCATCATTTTTGTCGGAATGATCAAGAAATGTCTGTTCAAGGTTCCCTTAACATCACATTTTTTATAGTGATCAACACTGTTGATAATATAAACTATTTTTATGAACGAATGCACATTTTCAGCTTTTTATTATAAATAGGCTTCACTTTCTTGCAGAATTAATTCGAAATGTTTTGCCAAAGATTCTTTCCTAACATAGTTTTATGAGTTACAAGAATTATTAATTATATAAACAATTTGTCAAAACTGCATAAAAGATCCATCACCCTCGATTTTGTTGAAACTCACATATTTTATATATTTTTTAATGCTGAATACGAATCTGCCAGATAAAAGTGTCGCTCTCACCGTTTTCGAAATATCGGGATTTTTCTATCAAAAACTCAAATTTTTTTTATTTTTCGAAAACTTACTTTATGTATTCTTTTTAATTATAAAGCGAATAAAACGAAAGACTTCCTCCAAACAACAGTCCACAAGCACTCATGTCACAAACGGAGATGGTAACGATCGATCAGAAGAGAAATCCTTTCACTCGCACTGTGAAAATGGAAATTTGCAATATCGATCAAAGTTATATCGTCTGATACAGAAAATCTTCAAGGCTATTTCAGACAAGATGGAGCTATAAATTGAAAAAAAATTTCAATTAAATTTATTCAGAAAAAAGATCTTATCCTTTCGCTCCGCTGGAATTCAAACGCCAGGTCAACTGATTTCCGGTCAGGTGCTCTAACCACTAAGCTACTAGAGAGATCAGAAGAAGAATCCTTTTTCTGGAACACGCTTTATTCTGCAAGATGTTATATAGAAGTCAATTTTTACTAGGAATATGTATTATCATCAGAGATGGTAACGATCGATCAGAACAGAAATCCTTTCGCACACACTCTGAAAATGGAAAACTACAATATCGATCAAAGTTATATCCTCTCATACAGAAAATCTGTAACGTCATCTCAGACTAGATAGAGCTATGAATTAGAAAAAAATTTTAGTTGAATTAAGTCAGAAAAAAGATCTTATCGTTTCGCTCCGCTGGAATGCGAACGCCAGGTCAACTGATTTCCGGTCAGATGCTCTGACCACTAAGCTACTAGAGATTGAAAGAAGAATCCTTTTTTTGGAACCCGCTTGATTTTGCAAGATGTTATATACAAGACAATTTTTACTAGGAATCTGTATTATCAGCGGAGATGGGCACGATCGATCAGAAAACAAATCCTTTCACAAACACTGTGAAAATGGAAATCTACAATATCAATCAAAGTTATATCCTTTAATAAAGAAAATCTATAACGTCATCTCAGACTAGACGGAGCTATGAATTAGAAAAAAATTTTAATTAAATTAATTCAGAAAAAAGATCTTATCCTTTCGCTCTGCTGGAATTCAAACGCCAGGTCAACTGATTTTCAGTCGGGTGCTCTAACCACCAAGCTACTAGAGATTAGAAGAAGAATCCTTTTACTGGAACACGCTTTATTTTGCAAGATGTTATGTACAAGTCAATTTTTACTAGGAATCAGAATAATCAACGGAGATGGTAACGATCGATCAGAAGAGAAATCCTTTCACACGCACTGTGAAAATGGAAATTTGCAATATCGATCAAAGTTATATCCTTTAATACAGAAAATCTTTAACGCCATATCAGACTAGATGGAGCTATAAATTGAAAAAAAAATTAATTAAAATTATTCAGAAAAAAGATCTTATCCTTTCGCTCCGCTGGAATTCGAACGCTTGGTCAACTGATTTCCAGTCAGGTGTTCGAACCACTAAGATACTAGAGAGATCAGAAGAAGAATCTTTTTTCTGGAACACGCTTTATTTTGCAAGATGTTATATAGAAGTCAATTTTTACTAGGAATCTGTATTATCATCAGAGACGGTATCGATCGCTGAGAACAGAAATCCTATCGCACACACTGTGAAAATGGAAATCTATAATATCGATCAAAGTTGTATCCTCTAATAGAGAAAATCTTTGACGTCATATCAGACTAGATGGAGCTATAAATTAGGGAAAAAAATGAATTAAATTTATTCAGAAAAAAGATCTTTTCGTTTCGCTCCACTGGAATTCAAACGCCAGGTCAACTGATTTCCGGTCAGATGATCTGACCACTAAGCTGCTAGAGATTAAAAGAAGAATCCTTTTTTTGTAACCCGCTTTATTTTGCAAGATGTTATATACAAGTCAATTTTTACTAGGAATCTGTATTATCATCGGAGATGATAAAGATCGATCAGAAGACAAATCCTTTCACACACACTGTGAAAATGGAAATTTACAATGTCGATCAAAGTTAGATCCTCTAATACAGAAAATCTGTAAAGTCATCTCAGACAAGATGGAGCTATTGATTAAAAAAAAATTTTATTAAATTTTTTCAGCAAAAGATCTTCTTTCGCTCTGCTGGGATTCGAACGCTTAATGGTTAGAGCACCTGACCGGAAATCAGTTGACTTAGCGCTCAAGTCCCAGCGGAACGAAAGGAGAACATCTTTTTTCTGAGTAAATTTAATTTAAAAAAAAATCTAAGATGATCGACCTTTTATTCAGTTTTATCAACAATTTTTGTAAAAAATGCAAGCTTTCTCCGTTCTTATTGAGGTTGATGTAACGTGTATATTTTTTTGAAGCCAATTTTCTTGAGAATGGAGTAGTATGAATAAAAAAGGAAAATCCGAAGAATGTAGCTTGTAGGGTTACTTGAAATCAAGAATTTATGTGAAATGTAAAAAGAGGTCCGTCTTAGGCACGTCTCCCCTATCCTTTTGATATTTATAAGCAGGAGCTTTCAATGCGCGTGGGCGCTCGCTCTTCCATCGCATCGTGTCGGCAAATCTACGTTTTGTTGAAGGCAGTCATGACGAAGCAGTAGTTTGGAGATCTCTTTTGTCGAGATCCAACACTACCAAAAAGCATCAGGAAATCCTTGAAAAATGGAAAAGCTTTCACACTTTTATGAGTGCGAGAGAGAGCTTCTTTCTTTTTCTGTACCCAGAACAAAAAAAAATATCTGCGTAATCGCAGAACGGGAGAATTCATAAATATATTCTCGGTGATAAATTGCTTTTCGGGAAGGTAATTTACTTTGTTTTTCTGACTATAATGCATAATCAATCATCATTATGGGAACCGTCAACTTCCTGCAAGTCATTTCTAGAAGCAATAAAATAATATGGTCATGATGTCGGTGGAATTTCGAACTTTTCATTATTACACCATTTTTTTAAGCCGTTTTTAGGGGTAACGAAAAATTTAGGGACACTCAAGTTTAAAAAAAAATCAATTTTTATTTGTAAGTTTGTATAGTTACATAAATCAAAATTTCACTTATTGAAAAAAATAAAAGAACCACATTTCTTAAATATAAAATGCAAGAAAGTGTTTTTTCGAAATGTACAAAAACCATAAAAACAGGTTATTATTTTTTATTAATGGGAAACATTTTTTTCTTAATGTTTATAATGTTCCAAAATCGCAACGAAACAAAGAAATCCCAAAAATCTTCAATGACGACAAAAGTTTGTTCCGAAAAAGCAAAATGATAAAATGTTTCTTTCGTTCAAGCTGAATAAATTTCAGGTTCGACATATTCGACTTTTTTTTAATGTCTGCATATGACTCAATAAAAAAAAAACATCTTTTTGCACATTTTCAAAAAATTGTTATTAAACAAAAAATTTAATGTTTACATTTTGTAATTTTTTATTATTTTTCACTGGTAAAAATTGTAGATATAACAAATTCGTCATAATTTTTGAACCAATAGGAAAAATTCATAAATAATTTATTAAAGTGCTATAATTGCTTTAATTATTATTCAATGAACAATAACTATTGAATTATATACCCATTATAATGGGTACACTTACTAATCTTAGAGAATTTTCCGCGTGATTCAAATACTATATTTTCAAATATCATATATTTAAAGAGAAAAGGGGAAAGCGGGAAGTTTTTTGAGAATAGGGAAGAAGGGGAATTTCAAGAAAAAGGGGGAAGACTGTGCACCCTGTTATAATTTTGGTCAGATGTCCATCCATCCTTTCTTTGTACTTTATTCCTTGGATTGGTATTAGGGGAAGTGAGGGGAGGGAAACAAGAGGAAGTGAGGCTGAAGAAGAAGATAAAAAGTAGGGGAAGTGGGGAAGAATAGCGGGGAGCAAGTAAGGGAATATTAAGGGTATTGAGGTTGATGAGGGGAAGTGAGGAAGTGTGGGGAAATAAGGGGTAGGTTAGTAGATTAAGTAAGGTGTAATGTTGAGATATTTAGTAGGAGAAGTGGAGGAAGTAAGGCAAGTAGGGAAATTTAAGAGACGAGGATGGTTGGCTGGGGAAATGAGGGGACAGGGGAGGCGGAGTGAGAAAAAATGATAAGAGTGGATAAGAGGGGAAATGGGCAGAGGAAGTAGAGCAAATTTGGAAAGTGTGAAAGGGACGTACGGCAAGTACGAATTAAGGGGAGGGAAAAAGGGAGTGAAAGTTAATGAAGGGAAATGAGCGAAGAAGAAATGGAGCAAGTGAGGGGAAATGAGGGAGGGAATTAAGGAAAAATGAGAGAGGGAAGCAGAGAAATTGATGGGAGATGTATAGGACGTGAGGGGCAGTCAATAAAGCGGACGTAAAGGATGCGAGGTGGTATAAAAGGGGTAAAAGTAGTTAAATTAAGCCGAGGGTAGGTAGAAACATCAAGCGGAAATGAGGGAAAGTGGGAGAGGAAGTAGTGGGACTGAAGAGAAAATAAGAGAGTTGAAGTAAGCAAGTGAGGAAAAATGAGAGAAGGAAAAGAATGGTATATGACGGATGGGAAAGTGAAGGAAAATAAGAAGAGCTGAAGTAGGAGAGGGGAAATGGAAGGGAAAAAGGGAGTGGAAGTTAATGAACGGAAATGAGCGGAGAAGTGGAGCAAGTGAGGGGAATAAGCGAGGGAAGTACGGGAAGTGAGGGAAAATGAGGGAGGGAGTATAGGAAGTGATAGGGGATGCAGAGGACTTGAGGGGGAGTACATAAAGGGGGTGTAGAGGAAGTAAAGTAGTATAAAAAGGGTGAAGGTATTTTATATAAGGGGAGGGTGAGTAGAGAAATAAAGCGGGAATGAGGGAAAGGAAACAGGACAATTGAGGGGAAATGAAGGAAGGGAAATTAGGAAAGCTAAGGAAACATTAGGGGAGGTTTGGTGTAGGAATTAAGAAGAAATGAGAGGAGAGAAAGTATGAGAAGTGAAGAAAATGATGGGATTGAAAGTAGGGAAATGTGAAGTGAGGGGCAACATGAGAGGGGCGAAGGGAAAGTAAGGGGAATTGAGGGGAGGGGAAGTAGGATTACTTAGAGAAATGAGGGGAAGTAGGAGAGGAAGTAGGGGGACTGATAAGAAAATAGGAGAGCTGAAGTAGGCGAGTGAGGACAAATGAAAAAAGGGAGAGAAGGGTAAATGAAGGATGAGAAAGTGAAGGTAATTAAAAAGAGTTTAAGTAGGGGGATTGGGGAGAATTCAGAGGTGGAGCAAATAGTGGCAGTTTTGGGAAATGGGGGGATTGAAAGGACGGTAAGTTAAGTGTTATAAGGAGAGAAGAAGTAGTGGAAGTGAGGCGGGGTGAAGCAAATCATTGGAAATGAGGGTGAGAAGGGAAAGTTATGGCTTGTGAAGGGTAGTAGGGGTGAGCGGAAATGTAATGTGAGAAGTGAGGGGAATTGAGTACAGGATAAGTAGAGAAGCTGAGGGGATAGGAAGCAGAGAAACTGAGGGAAGAGGAAGTACGGGAAATGAGGAAAGGGAAGGAAGATAAGTGAGGGAGGCGAAATATGAGAAGTGAGAAATCAAGGTAAGTAGGGGAGGGAAGATTAGGAGAAGTTAAGAAAGTGAGGGTAAATGTGCCGAGGGGAAGTAGGAGAGCTGAAGGAAGTTCAGAGTGTGATGATAAATGAGGGAAGGGGAAGCACGGAAAGTGAAGGGAAATTTAGGGAAGGGAAGTAGAGAATGTGCGAGAAAATGAGGACAGGGGACGTAGGACAAACGAGGGAAGAGGAATTAAAGGAAATGGGCGGTGGAGGGACTAGTGGAAAATAAGGACTGGGCTAGTATGGTAGTAGAGTAATCGTGTGAGTATGGTAGGGGGAGTGGAGGAAGGGGAGCGCTAGCTGGGGAAGTGAGGAGATGAAGTAGTAAAGGAAGGAGACGTTCAGGAATGGAGAGAAAGCGAAGGTTGAAGTTTGAGGAGAGGTAGTAGGAAGAGTGGGGGAATGAAAGTATAATAGGAGAAGATCTGAACGGCTCAACTAGCGTGTAAACAGGCTAGGATAACCTTTTTTACCTGGAAGAGACCTAAAATTACGTGAACTGTACAATAATGAAAAGTTAACAATTCAGTTGGTTGTGACACGCCGCAAATGTTACTTAACTCAGGGTAGCAGTGCATAAAATATGGTTCGAATAAAGAAACGTATTTTATTCAAGTGAAAATTCTGAACAAAGAATAATGTTCTGACGGATTGCGCGGTAGCTTCGTGAGTCAATCGTGGGTGCAGAAAACGAATTAATTTATCGGACGCGACGGATTCGACGCGCGAAACGAAAAAAAGCGTGAAAAAAGAAGAGAGAGAAGAAAAAAGAAATCTGTGTCGAGTGACGAAGTCCGTTGCAATATCTCGTAACGGAAACCACAATAAATAAAGCAGACGACGTTTCTGCGGTATTAAAACGCATACATCTCGATACTACGGGGTGACCGTACGCCCCACCGACCTCCGATGTTTCTCTCGCCGCACTAAAAACCGAAATTAATCCCAGCTGAGCACTGATGAGGAAATGATTTCCAATCAATCCAACCCAACCAACCGACTAAACCCATTACGAACGTTGACGTTAGCAATTCAAGACGCATTTGTTGCTTCAGTCAACGAAGTAACACCGCAAATTACGAAATAACGAATCCAGTAGCAAATTGCACCTTTCCTGAACACAGATCGTGAAACTTTTGATGCATGGTTTTATTAGTTCAAAGCAGGAGAGTGCCTATTGAAAATTCAATTGTTTCTCGCTCACAAGGGAAACAGACACAATTTGGAATTTTGTATTGATTCATACTGCTCTCAGTGCTCCCAATTTGTCTCCCCAACTGCACTGCGCATGCGTCGCACCAGAAGTCTGATTCGACGTTGATCGCGCGCTTATTTGAAATAACAATGTATGCAAATCCATTTTTCACAATATATAATAATCATAAAGTACAAAAAAATATCATGAATGATTTAATATTTACTGTGGTGCAAAAAGGTATTCCTTCCTTTGAATTTAAAATCAATAATTCATTCGTAAAGAGTACAATCAAATAATTGTTTCACTTTTTACTCTAAAAGACTATTTTATTATCTGAAAATCAATTTTTATTATTTCCAGAATGATGATTTATTATAAAAAATTGATTTACACATGTAATAGTTTTAAAAAAGCCCGCCATTTACAGCCAATGAGACTGCCGATGCAACGCATGCGCTGATTTCCACTGATATTTCACTGGTTGAAACGGCCAGAAATGTAGCACTGGCAATCAGTGAGATTTCACCGGTTAACTCAGTAGAATTCCTTCACTGGTTTAATAAGTAAGCAGGGTGGCGATTCGGGGGACAATTTGAAATTCCCGGCCATTTTCGGGGTTTCTTCCCGGTAAAGTTTTTGAATTTTCCTGATCAACTAAAAGTAAAATATTCATATTCTCCGCAAAACGCAAACATTCATCCACACGGAAAAACGTAAATTCTTGGCAAAGAATGGAATAGTTAAACTTTCAGTTGAAAAAATTAACTTAGAACAAAAAAACGGATTTTCAACAAAATAGTTTAATATTCAACCTAACTGATGAATTTTCAACTGAAACTATGGATCTTCAACTGAAATAGTTAAATTAAACTGAAGCTATGGAAAATTCAGTTGGAATGAGTTAAATTTACCCTTTAAAAAACCATCCATAAAAAAACTATCTTTCAACAACAAAAAAACTAACTTTTAAAAAATAGTTACATTTTTAAACAAGGTGATGAATTTTCCACTAAAATTAGAAATATTCAACTGGAATAGTTGAATTTTAAAACAGGCAGGTGAATTTTCTACTAAAATTATGAATCTTTGAATTGAATTTTTGACCAAAAAGATTGATTTTTAACCAAGAAGAGTAATTCATACCAAAAAAAGACGAATTTTTAAACAAGAAGATTAACTTCCAAGGAAAAAGATAATTTTCTATGAAATACTTGAATTTTCAATTGAAACAAGAAAACAAATTTTCATCCAAATTGTTGAATTTTGCACTGGAAGTTATTAATTTTCAACCAAAAATGGAACAGTTAAATTTTCAGTAAGAAATATTAATTTGCAACCAAACTGATGAATTTTGAACTAGAATAATTGCATTTTATATCAAAAAGATGAATTTTCAAGCATGAAGATTAATTTTTAACAAAAAGGACAAATTTTCCACAAATTACATACATTTTCAAACGAATCATTTAATTTTTCAATGAAAAATATCAATTTTCAACCCAATAGTTGATTTCTCATCCAAAAAGGATAAACTTTCAACGAAAAATACATTAGTTAAATTTTCTGTTAAAAATCTAATTTTTAAACAACGAAAAAACTAATTTTCAGCAAAATAGTTTAATTTTATACTGCAATAGTTAAATTTTTACTTAAAAAAAAATTGTTTTTCAACAAAGTAGTTTTTAAATTTCCTGTATGCCTGACTATTCTTAGGCATACTTTCATGGGAAAATACCCAGTATTGGAAAATGTCACTTACTAGCGTTTTCAATCAGATATCAGAATAGTTGACAATATTAAAACATCAGATATTAAATTTTCGACCCAAACATATATTTTTTTGACAAAAGAGAAAAGTCTTCAACCAGAGAAAGATGAATCTTCAACCAAGAAATATCACCTTTCTACCATAAAAGATGAATTTTCATTCCAGAAGGAAAAAATTTTGACGGAAAGGTTGAATTTCCGCAAAATAATTGAACTATTAACTAGAAATATAGTTTTTCATCTGCAAAATTAATATTGCAATTTTTAATTAAAGAAACTAGTCTTACAAACATGAATATTTACCAAAGAAGATAAATTTTTCCCCTAAAAAAAAAGAAATTTTCAACAAAAGAGATAATTTTCAAGCTAAAAAGTCAAATTTTCAATCAAATAATTTAATTTTCAACTAAAAAGGATAAGCGTTCAACTCATAATGAAATCGTAAGTTATTTAGTTTGAAAAATTCATTGTTAGACAAAATTAAAAAATTTCGAGTTATGAAGGATTTAGTTTCAGCCAAAAATAAAATAGCTTAACTTTCCGACCAAGTAGTTGATATTCAAACAAAATATATTAGTTTTTAACAGTTAAATTTTCAACAAAAGATATAAATTTTACACTATTGAGAATAATGTTGTACAAAAAACATAATTTTAAACAAAATTGTTGAATTTTGAAGCCAAAAAGATAAATTATCTACAAAACAGTTGAATTTTCAACTTGAAAATATGACTTTTCAACAAAAAAGTTAAGTTTGCATGAAGCGTCATCTTTTAGGTTGAAAATTCAACTATTTGGTTCTATGTTGAACTCTTTTGTGAAAAATTCATTTTTCTAAAGATTCATCATTTTGGTTGAAAATTTAACTATTTTGTTGAAAACTGTTTTTTTAGTTGAGAGTTGATTTTTTTTACTTAGAACATAAGAGAGAACATTTTTTTTTTAATTTTTCTTCCCCTTTCTCTCTCTTATATTTTCTAGTTGAAAAATTAACTATTGGCTTGAAAAGTCGTTTTTTTTGGTAGGAAATAAATGTTTTGTGTTGAAAATTTATCCTTTTTGGATCAAACTATGTTGATTAAAAATTCGCCTGTTTTGCTTGAATTCAACTGTTTCTGCTTTGAAATTAAAATCTTTTTTTTGATTAAAATATCAACTATTACATGAACTACTTTTTGAAAATCAAATTTTGATATTAAGCCCTCATAATTTTTGTTAAAAATTAAATTATTTGGTTGTAAATTAATTCTTTTTGTGAAAATGCATAATTTCTGGTCGAAGATTCCACTAATTTGGTCGATAAATGATGCATTTGGTTCAAAATTGATCCATTTATTTGAAAACTTAACTATTTGATAAAAAAAAAATCCTTTTCTGTCAAAAAATTATATTTTTGGTTCAAAAATTCAACCTTTGGTAGATAATTCGTATTTTTGGCTTCAAAATCCAATACTTCTATGGATAGTACTTCTTTTTTAGTAGAACAATAAAATGAATGAAAAAATGAAATAGTTGGTCAAAAATGTTTCTTTTTGGTTTAAAAGTAAACTTTTTGGTCTAAAGGTGAAGTAATTTGTTAAAAATTCATTTTTCAAGGTTCAAGTGTTTGGTTGAAAATTGAAATATTTTTTTGAAAAATCGCTTTTTTGTTGAAAACTAATTTTTGCTGCAAATTCATACTTCACAAGTTGAAAATTCAACTATCCGACTGAAAATTTGACGTTTTTTTTTAAATTATACTTTTTTGTTTGAATTCATCTAGCTGAGAATTCTTTTTTTTATAAATTAACTTTTTAAACTGAAAATTTGACGATTCCATTTTGGGTTGAAAACTTCTGTTTTCTATTTATAAATGTAATTAATTGATTGAAAATTAATCTTTATGATTGGTATACAACTTTTCTATTGAAAATTCGACTTTTCCGGTTCAAAATTTGACTGGCTTTTTTCAATTTCACATTTTATCTTGAAAACGTATCCCTTTTATTGAAAATTGTTTTCTCATTCTTAGAAAGTAAGTTTGTAAACTGCAAATTAAAATATTCCATTTGGGTTAAAAATCCCACTGTTTTTGGCTAAATCTTTTTTTTTTTATTTACAAATTTGAACATTTGGTTGAAAATGCATTTGTGTAGCTTAAAAACTCAACAATTTTGTTAAAAATTCAATTATTTTGAAAACTCAACTATTTTGTTGAAGTAGTTTTTTTTTTGGTCGAAAATTCAACTGTTTTGTCAGAATTTCTTTTTTTCTTCTTTAAAATGTGCATAATAATGTAGCAAAAATTTAGAGCTGTAATTGAATTTCGAGAGCTACTAGTTTTCAATACTCACGTCTGGGTATCTAATTATGCAGTAAAAATATAGAGATTTTCAGACTATTAATCTGGAACACTGTTAAAATTTGCAGGTCCTTTCAGAATCAGGGACAGTGATTCCACACTCAGGATCGAATCCCAGTCAAGCATTCAATGAAATATTCAACGACTCTATTCTGATCAACGCCTGCGAAATTTTCTAAGATAATAAGCAAGTGAGTTTGAATAGTCTGCAAATTGTAAGAATCATTTAAATAATCAAACTTATCTGATCTGGATTCCAATTTTATTTTTTAAAGATAATATTTAAAAAGATTTCACAACCAATTTTAATGTATACATTAATACAATGAATAAAAGTTAACATTAAAAATTTTGTTGTTTAATGGTTTTTAATTAAGAAATTTTCAATTGCGCCTTTCTTAAAGCTTTCTCTTTATACGCGAAAATTATTGATCGTTTGAAATAATTTTTTGTTAAAGCTTTAATTTTAAAAGTTTGAAATTCAAATGTTCGAATCTTTGAATTTTAATGACCGTGATCAATTATTATCTCAATTGTTGAATTTTTATGTGGAGTCAAAAAGTTTTTCTTTTTTGACCAAAGATGATAAATATTAATAACATCGCAATGACATAATTTTAAATGAGATATATGGTGCCAATCGATTGCAATATATTTGAAAAAAACGTCAAACATAAGTTTTTTGTTTTTTCAGTAACGATTATTCATTATTGTCTTTTAATATTCTACCATTCCTTTTAAACTTGAGCATACTATTTTTTTTGATAGCCTTTTTATAATAGCGTTCATGCACACATCCTAATTTAAAATTATCTCATCACAATATTCCAAATATTTGTCGCCCTAGGTCGAAAAAGAGCAACTTCTTGGCTGCAAAACCTGTAAACACCTGTCTATTCTTGTAGTTATAAATTCTTGTAGAAAATTAAATAATAGAAAAAAGTTCTACTTTCCCGTAATTTTGGTTCTCATTTTTTGTATTTTCATTTATTTTATTCATTTTTTAATTCTTGTTTTTTGTTTATTTTTTATTTATTTATTTTTTACGAGCTCTATTCAACTGGTCACAAGCGCATCCGAAATTAAATATTCATCAAGGTTGCCGAACGAAACATCACCCTGATATGAAACAAGCAATTCTCTCGGGAGTTTTTAAAACTTTCGTGCTCCACATACCTATACAAAAGTGATAAGAGATTGCACTGAAACAGAAATTTAAGGCCCATTGTGCGTTTGGAGAATGTAAGGCTAACGAACCTTCCCCAATGGCTACCACCTCTGGTTCTCCCAGTAAAGCTTTTGTTAGCCTCAGTATAGCGTTTGATTAATCCGATGACAATTTACCCATTGTCGTATAAATATTTGGTACACAGAATGTGTAACTTTACATTCAGGAGACATTCTAGAACTGTTCGGAAAATTCTATCCAACTGCCCATCTATCTTTCCGTCACGAGTGAATAGGCTACCAAGACATATGGACTTACGAACTTGATCTATTCTC
Organism: Andricus grossulariae; assembly: GCA_011634705.1. Lineage (NCBI taxonomy): Eukaryota > Metazoa > Arthropoda > Insecta > Hymenoptera > Cynipidae > Andricus > Andricus grossulariae. The sequence goes on along the minus strand of JAABKJ010000681.1, from coordinate 19,082 downwards.
TCATCATTTAGGACAATGCTGCACATTGTTTCGTCATCTTTTCCTTCAAACATGACGATTGTTGTTTTGTTTACATTAATTCTGGGGCCCATGTTCTTCATGCTCGCATTCAGTTTGCTCAACGTTCTTCGCAAGCCTTTGATTCACTATGCCATAACAACCGTAGTATCTGCGAAAGCTAACCCACGTACCTTTACGGTCTCGAGATCTACACTTTCTTCGTCAAAGACAGCCATTCTTAAAAAAGTGAAATTCAAGAAATCATGTTTCTGCCAAGATATACGGACTTATCAACTTGATTTATTCTCTTATCATTTAGGACAATGCTGCACCTTGTTTTGTCACCTTTTCCTTCAAGCATCATAATTGTTATTTTGTTTACGTTAATTTTGTGGCCCATGTTCTTCATGCTTATATTAGGTTCGCTTAAAATTCTTCGCAAATCCTCGATTGAATCTTCCATAACAACCGCAGCTTCTGCGAAAGTTAACCCACGTACCCTTACTGTCCCGAGATCTATACTTTCTTTGTCAAAGACAGCCATTCTTAAAACAGTAAAATTTAATCAATCATGCTGCTACCAAGATATATGGACTTATCAACTTGTTCTATTTTCTTATCATTTAGGACAATGTTGCACAATGTTTTCTCACCTTTTCCTTCAAACATAATAATTTTTTTATGTTGATTTAAAGGACCATGTTCTTCATGCTTGTATTCAGTTTGCTAAACATTCTTTGCAAGTCCTCGATTGACTCTGTCATAACAACCTTATCATCCGCGAAAGCTAACCCACTTACCCTTACTGTCTCGAGATCTACACTTTCTCCGTCAAAGACTAAAAAAAATCAATTCTATAGCAAAAATGAAATAGCTATATTTTTAATAAAAAATTCATTTTCAAGCAAAAAAAACTTTTGGTTAAAAATTTGTTTCTTAATTAAAAATTAATTTTTGTGACTAAATTTTTTTTCGAATGATTTTTTTCTAGACACTTAACCTTTTGGTAGAAAATTTATTTGTTTGGTTGAAAATTTAACTATTTCGTTGAAGATATGTTTGCTCAAAAAATTATTTCTTCAACTGAAAATCAAGCTATTCTATTTTTTGTTGAAAATTCATCTTTTTCAGCTGAAAATTTTCATCCATTTTGTTGAAAATTTGTCTTTTTTTCAGCAGAAAACTAACCTTTTTGATTGAAAATTCAACTATTAGGTTGAACATTCCATTAAAAATTAAAATTGTTGGTTGAAAATGCATGTATTTTGTTGAAAAATATTCTTTTTGGATAGAAAATTCATCTTTTCGGTTGAAATTTCATTTCCTTAATTAAGTATTAGTTTTTTTATTTAAAATTAATTTTTTCAACCACCAATTTAACTATTTCATTTTTTATCGAAGCTTTTGTTTTTTGAACGAAATTTCATCTTTTTTGTTAAAAAAGGAACTATTTCGTTGAAAATTTATTTTATTTGGTTAAATCTTATTTCTCGAAGTGAAAATTAAACTTTTCTATTTCTTGTTGGAAATTTATCTGTTTAGTTGAAAATTTATCAATTTTGTTGAAAATTTGTCTTTTTTTGGTGAAAAATTAATTTTCTGGGTTGAAAATTCAACTATTTCTTAAAAGTTCGTTTTTATGACTTGAAAACTGAACATTGTGGATGATATTTTTTCTCTTTATTGATTAAAAAATCTTTCTTGCTTGAAAATTCAACACTGTTGTTGAAAATCTATATTTACAGATCAATTTAATTATTTTGTTTGAAATTACCTTTTTCATAGATGGAAATTAATTATTTTAACTAGAAATGTAATAATACCATTTTACATTGATAAATCTTAAATTGATGGAAATTAAAAAAGTTAGAACATTTTCCAAATTTTTGAGACCATTCTTTTCAAGATTAAAAAATTCTATGTAAGTATATTCATATTACTCGGAAACTCAAACAATTTATCCCTATAACATTTTTCTATAAAAAGAAAATTATCAGAGTAATATATTATCAAAATCCAAAAGAACAAACGAAAATGAACAATTTAAGCCAAACAACGCAAGATTTGAAAAAAGTCAAATCGAGCAAAACTATGCTTTTTTCAAGTTCTACAAGATTATCATAACAGCTTTTTGAATTTAAAAAAAAAATCTGAAATTCAAATTTTGATGACACAAAAAATAATCAAAAATTCTATTTTGCGGTCTAGCTATGCCAGATACGAAAAAAATAAACCAGCAAAAATTATGCAATAGAAAAAGATCCACAAATTTGTTATCAATACCTTTTTCATATCACACGTATTTTTTATTTTATTTGTAAAAAAAATGTTAAAAATAAAAAAATTAAATTTCTGGACAAACGACACAAGATACAAATAAAAATAAAGAAACTATACTTGTTAAATTGAAAAAGAGCTACAAATTTCTTGTTGATAATTTTTCCACAAGACAGGTAGTTTTTGGTTTATTCGTAAAAAATGACATGAAAAATACAAAAATTAAATTTTTAGATAAACGACACAAGCTATGAAAAAAAACGAATAGAAAAAAGTTGTTCGACCAAAAAAAGATTTTTGGTCAGGATGCGCAGGTTTTGTTTTATTCGTAAAAAACTTGAAATATAACAAAATTAAATTTTCGAACAAACGATACAACCTACGAAAAACAAAAATAAAACAAAACTTGTTTAACGGAAAAAGTGCTACAAATTTGTTATCAATTATTTTTTGATAGGATGAGTAGTATTTGTTTTATTTGTAAAAAACAACATTGAAAATAATAGAATTAAATTTTTGGACAAAAGACACAAGCTATGAAAAAAAAAAAAATAGAAAAAGGTTGCTCATCCAAAAAAAGAGTGCAAACTCATCCAATTTTGTCATTCATAATTTTTTGATAGGATGCCTAGTTTTTGTTTTAATCGTAAGAAATAACATTTAAAATAAATTTTTTTGTTTGAAATACGACACAAGATACGAAAAACAAGTAATAGACTAAAGCTTTTAACCCATAAAGGATCTACAAATTTGTTGTTAATCATTTTTAGATAGGACCAGTAGATTTTCTTTTAATCGTAAAACGTAAGATTAAGAAGAAAAAAATTAAACTTTTGGTAAAACGACAAAAAGAAAAAAAAATTAAAAGACAAAAGTAGTTCAACCGAAACATATCTACAAATGTGTTATCAACTTTTGTTAAAAAAAAAAAACTGAAAATAAAAAAATTAACTTTTTGGAAAAAGGACAAGCTACAATAACATTTTATGTAACGAAATTTCTCGCCTAAATTATATCTACTAGTTAAATTCGTAAAAAATAATATTGAAATTAAACAAATTAAATTTATATAAAAGCGACACAAGTTACAATAATATGTTTAATCACAATTTTTTTAACAGGATGCCCACTTTTTTTAATTATAAAAACAAGACAATGAAAATACATTTGTTTTAATACCCATGGATATTATGAATTGTAATAATATAAATTTTTTTGAATTGATACATTTTCAGGTAGCTGAGACTAAAATATAATGCGAAATAAGAAACAAGTATCAAAGTACTCATTAAACATAAAATTTGTACTTTGTTTTGCAATATCTGAATAAGCAGTCCCAGACTGAGGTATCGAAATAAATATAATATACATTTGATATAATGGAGTTAAAAATAATGTAGAAAAGTTCGCATTCTCGACCAAATCGAGTGCGAAGCACGAAATACTTTCGTTAAAGCCGAAGGAGTTTTAACAAAAGAGAATTCGCAATCACTAAATTACAGTTGTCTGTGCGTCTGCCTTTAATTTCAAAAGGCCTGCGCCCAAATGTGGGAAAAATGCAAAGACCGAGCGCCTAGTGCGAGGTAAATATATTATTGAACGTGAAGCGCGAGATAAATATATTATCGACCGCGAAGCGCGAGGACTAACAGTCGCGCGCAGCAGCGAGCAGATTTTTGTTGCTGAAAATTCATGTATTTTGTTAAAAATCTAACTCATTTGGTTGATAGATCAACTATCTAGTTGAAAAGTAATTTTTTTATTGAAAATTCATATTTTGGGATTGAAAATGCAACAGTTTGGTAGAAAATTTGCCTTCACATAGAATGCCTTCGCTAAAGCCGAAGGAGTTAAAAAAAAAGGGAATTCACAATCACCAAATTACAAATCAACTATGTAGTTGAAAAGTAACTTTTTTATTGAAAATTCATATTTTCGGTTTGACAATGCAACAGATTGATAGAACATTTGCCTTCACACAGAATGTGTTCGTCAAAGCTGAAGGAGTTTTAACAAGAGAGAATTCACAATCACTCAATTACAGTTGTCGATGCTTTGAGCTTCAATTTTAAAAGGCCTGCGCTTAAATGTTGGAGAAATGCAAAGATTAAACGCGAGGTAAAGCTCTGAAAAGATTAAAGTACAAATTGCTGAATATTTGTTACTGAGAATGCGCATATCGATTCCCGGTGTTTCCAAACATATTGGACATTATCCAAAACTAATGACACTGAAAACCGGGTCTGTGGAATAAAATGTTAGCCATTACTTCCTGGAGTGTCTTCCGCGTGGCTCGCTATCGACGTGCGAGGGTGTAAAAGTGATAAACGATTATAAAATATTATAATTGGTTTGTCGATAAAATACAAACAGTGGCTGATGCTCTGATTACGATTGCGTTTCAATTAGGGGAGCGTGGACATTTCGTTTGCGACTGTTAATATTAATGTAGTATCAGTCAACGAGAATTAAATATTGACGCTCGTTTTCCCAACCATTTTTCATTTCAGAAATATGAAACATTTTCAGCAGAATGCTAATTTTGCAATTAATTTCCGAATACAAGCTGGAAAATTAAAACAGTTTCGTGAAGAACAGGGAGCAAGTAAAGTTAATTAATCCCCTAATTACCGTCCGATGGCGAACTCCAGGCACTCGACGTGTCAAAGGCAAAATATATCGAAGTATAACATGTATCAATCGATAGAAAGTAAAAAATAATTTGGTTATGTAATCGAAAAATACGTCACACGTAGATCAATATTTTAGATTTACTTTATTATTATGAAAATTTTAATCTATATTAATTAAAATACGTAATTATTAAGTCTTCTAAAAAGTCCAATTGCGTTAACTTCCCCTACCCTAAATAAAATAATAGTAGGTACCATATTGAAGTCATTAAAAAAAATTTTTAATTCCTAAGTTTTCAAGCCAAAATATATTGAATTTGCAACAAAATATTTCGATTGTTGACCAAAAAAAATTCTACCAAAAGAGATACTTCTTCAACTAATAAATTTTGAATAAAAATGGACAAGTTTGAAACAAAACATTTGAATTTTCGACGGAAAAATATGACTTCAGCTAACCAAAAATATGACTGTTTAACAAAATAGTTGCATTTAAAAAAAAAATATTTCAACTTTCAACGCAATGTTCGAATTTTCTAACAACAAAGCTTAGAATTGTACCAAAAACCGTTCCAACATACAATAAAATAGTTGAATTTTCAGTTCAAAAAATTACGTTTTAACTGAAAAAAAACTTATTTTAAACAAAGAATATGAATTTTCTACTCGAAAAGAGGAATTTTCAACAAAAAAGTTAACTTTTCACGCTAAAGCGTCGAAGGTCTTAAAAATAAATTAAATTTTATATATAAGAAAGATGAATTTCCAACGAGAGTGTTAATTTTCAATCAACAAAGATGAACTTTTAATGAAATAGTTAAATTTTAAACTAAAAAATATAATTTTCTACTCGAAAATAAAATTGGCACATTTTCAGTTTAAATCTTTAATTTTTAACTGAGCAAAACGTATTTTCGATCAGCTGAATTCAACCTCAGTAAACAAAATTTTTCCAAAAATAGTTAAATCTTTAAACGAAAAAATTGTGGAATTTCGAAGCAAAAAAAAAAACGATGAGAATATACTGCTCGAACAGTTAGCTTTGTTATCTTGAATTGAGTATGCATGGAGGGTATGCATTAAAATAAAATGAAAAAGTTTTAATACATTTTTACACCACCCTAAATCATACATTGAATCTAACTTGATTCATTCATAATATGCAAAAATAATTAAAAGCGTCCGTGCCTCAATACCCGCTTCTCCTCTAAGTCGAATTCGATGTTTGGGATGACTTTCCGAACACAGTGCATAGTTTCTCAGAACTAATTAACGAACAATTAACATTAATTTCACGCGGCGCCGAACTGGAATTATTCAAACGATTGGCGGATGAGTCTGACTCGCTGAAACGCAAGGAAAGGGGAAGCTAATTTCGAACATAAATCAAACAAGTCTGAGGTGCGTAGCTTTGTGTGTTTGTCTTTTAAGATTAACTAATGCGAGTTTCTGAAATTCTCAGAATCCCTATTACTAATGGTGACGAGGTGCTCCTTCAGCATGGAAAATAATTAATAAGTTACTCGCACTTGTGAGCGTGTGTTGACCACTTCATTTAACTAATTCGACCTAATTCGAGTAGATGGGAATGAAGAAGGCGACCTAGTCTTGCGCGGGTGACTTCTCATAAGCTTTACAACTCATGGACAATCGTTCAACCTTAATTTATGTATCAGTAAGCGTACACTGTAAAAGTCAACTTTAGAATCCATCGACCATTTCCGACAGCTTCCCCCTTCATGCAATGGTTGCCACGCCTAGAGACATATTCGTCGACCATCTCCGAATGCTCCCCCCTTCACGCAGTGGGTACCACGTCAGCGACACATCGGTCGACTATCTCCAACAGCTTCCGCCTCAATGCAATAGTTGCCTCGCCTAGCGGCATATTCTTCCTCCATCTCTGACCGCTCTCCACTTCAAGTGCTCCTCCCTCCACGGGATAGTTACCTCATACAGCGATATATCCGTCGACTATCTCCGACAGCTTCCCCCTTAATGCAATAGTTACCTCACCTAGGAGCATATTCCTCGGCATTCAGCGACCGCTCTACCCTTAACTCGATGATTACCACGTGCAGCGACACATCCATCAACGATCTCCAACAACTTCCCCCTTCATGCACAAGTTGCCTCGCCTAGAGACATATTCCTCGACCATCTTTGACTGCTCTCCCCTTAACGCGATGGTTGCTGCGTCCAGCGATACATCCGTCCCCTATCTCGGACCGCTCCTCCCTTCGCGGGATGGTTACCTTATAGAGCGATGTATCTGTCAACCATCTCTGTCAGCTTCCCCTTAATGCAATAGTTGACTCGCCTGGCGACATATCCGTCGACCGTCTTCGACCGCACTCTTCATCACGCGATCGTTATCTCGTCTAGTGACACATCCAACCACCATCTCCGGCAGCTTCTCCCTTCATGCAATAGTAGCCTCGTCTAGCGATATATCTGTCGACCACCTCCGACCGCTCTCCCCTCCACGCGATAGTTACCTCGCCCAGCGACACATCCATAAACCATCGCCTACAGCTTCCCCTTCATACAATAGTTGCCTCGCCTATCGACATATTCCTCCTCGACCATCTCATACGGCTGTCCCCTTCAAGCGATGGTGACCTCGCGCAGCGACACATCCATAAACTATTTCTAAAAGCTTCCCCCTTCAAGCAATAGATACCTATCCCAGCGACACATCCTTCGACTACCTCCGACAGCTTCTCCCTTTATGCAATGATTGCCTCACCTAGCGACGTATCCATCGAACATCTCCAATCGCTCCCTCCTTCACTCGATAGTAACCTCGCTCAGCGACACATCCATCAACCATCTCCTGTAGCTTCCCCCTTTATACGATAGTTGCCTCGCCTAGCGACATATTCCTTGACCATCTCCGAAGGCTTTCCCCTTTACGTGATGGTGACCTCGACTAGCGACATATCCATCAACTATACCCGACAGCTTCCCCCTTCATGCAATAGTTACCTCGCCCAGCGACACATCCTTCGACTACTTTCGACAGTTTCTCTCTTTATGCAATGATTGCCTCACCTAGCGACGTATCCATCGAACATCTCCGATCGCTTCCTCCTTCAGGCAATAGTTACCTCGCCCAGCGACACATCCATAAACCATAGCCTACAGCTTCCCCTTCATACAATAGTTGCCTTGCCTAGCAAGATATTTCTCCACCATCTCCGACCGCTTTCCCCTTCACGCGATGGTTACCTCATCCAGCGACACATCCATCAACTATACCCGACAGCTTCCTCCTTCATGCAATAGTTACCTCGCCCAGCGACACATCCTTCGACTACTTTCGACAGTTTCTCTCCTTATGCAATGATTGCCTCACCTAGCGACGTATCCATCGAACATCTCCGATCGCTCCCTCCTGCACGCAATAGTTACCTCGCCCAGCGACACATCTATAAACCATAGCCTACAGCTTCCTCTTCATACAATAGTTGCCTCGCCTAGCGACATATTCCTCCTCGACCATCTCCGACGGCTGTCCCCTTCAAGCGATGGTAACCTCGCTTAGCGACACATCCATCAACTATTTTCGACAGCTTCCCCCTTCATGCAATAGTTAGATCGCCTATTTCATTCTTTGTTGAAAATTGATATTTTTAATTAAACATTGATCTTTCTTGTCTAAAATTTAACTAGTTTGTTGACATTTTTTTTTGTATAAAATTAATCTTTTTTGTTGAAAATGCATTCTTTTGGGTTTAAAATACAACTGTTTGGTAAAAAGTTTATCTTTTTTTGGGCAAGTATTCAATATTTTTTTTGGAAATTCATCTGTTTTGTTTCATTTTTTCGGGCTGAAAATTCAACTATTTTATCAAACATTTATTTTTTTGGCTTAAAAATTTAACGATTTGGTAGAAACCTAAACCATTCGGTTGAAAGCTAACTTTCTTGTTCAAAATTCATATTTTGGGTTGCAAATTTTACTATTCATTTAAATATCCGTCGTTTCTCCTTGAAAATAAATTACTTTGTTTAAAGCTGAAATACTTTTTTGAAAACTGATTGTTTTTTAAACTCACTTCTTTTGTTGTCGATTCAACTATTTTGCCAAAATTTACTCTTCTTGTATATTTTTGTATGTTGAAAATTCAACTGGTTTCTGAATGATTCGACTTTTTAGCTTAAGAACTTTACTCTTTTTTTTTTAATTCTCTTGTTGGGTAGGAAGTAAATCTTCTTTGTTGAAAATGAATTTTTTTATCGAAAATACAATTCTTTTTGGTTGAATTCTAATCTTTTTGTTTAAAAATTTGATCATTTGTTTAAAACCCATCTTTGCAGATGAAAAATTATTTTTTCGAAAAATAAAGTGTTTTGTAAAAAATTCAAAGATTTCCCCTTCTTTGAGAAATTTTGACTAATTTTGAACGAAAAATTCAGGGTAATGCAAATTAGTTGTAAAATGATCATAAATTAATTCAACAGCATTTCTTGTTGAAATTTTATATCAATTTTTTATCAGAAATTTTCAGAAAGAATTCGATGCAGCTCTAGAAAGTGTTCGGGAAAAATGGAAACGATTGGATAAAAACGATCGCAAAGAACTATCTATCAGGAATTTTCATCAAAATGAATCAATAGAAAATGTTTGATGATGTAATTCGATAACTCCATATAAAAAAGACTGTTTTTAGTTCTTTCTATTCCTTTTAATTGCTTGGAATGATTTTTAACTCTTTCAAATGCTTTTGAAATCTCCTAAATTCCTTGAATTCTTCTGAATTTTCTAAATTACCTAAATTCCTTGAATTCTTTGAAATATTTTGAAACCCTTGAATTCCTCTGAATTCCTAGCATTACCTAGAAATAGTTAGAATTCTTTCAATGCGTGAAAGTTCTCTAAATTTCCTGACATTTCTGAATTACTTGAATTATATGAATTCCTTAAATTGCTTGAAACTTCTTGAATTCCTCTGTATTCCTTGAATAATACTTAAAGTCATGGAATTATTTAAATTTGTGAAACAGCTTGCTTACAAACTCGATGAATTCCACTGAATTATTTGAAATCGATTGAAATTTTCTGAAGTTTCTAAATTTCTTCCTGTGGTTCCTAAATTCCAGAAATATCTCTAAATTCACTAAGTTATCTGAATTCCTCTAATTCTTCTAAACTCCTTGAAACTCCCTGAATTTCTTGTACCATTTTTTATTAGTTTGAATTCCTCAAATTTATGAAATTTCTTGAATTTGTAGAGTTTCTTGAATTTAATCAAATTCCTTGAATTTCTTAAATTCGTTGAATGCGCTAAATTCCTTAAATTGACTGAATTCCTTTAATTCTCTAAACTTCTCAAATTCCATGAATTTCTTGAACTCCCTAAATTCCTCAAATGTTTATAAACTCCTTGAGTTTTTCCTAACTCCTTGCACATTATTTTGAAATCCTTGGAAATATTTCAGTTCATGCAAATTTTCTAAATTCGTAGAATTTTTTGAATTTATTTAATTCTTTTTAACTATTTAAATTCTTCTAAACGTCTTGACTTTCTCGGAATTGCTTGCATTATTTTGAAGTCATTGCAAGACCTTAAATTCGCTAAATTCTTTAAATTTTTTTAGTTTTCTGGTCCCCAAAATTCCTTGAATTTCCGAAATTCTTCAAATTCCTTAAGTTCACTGAATTATATAAATTCCTTGGATATATCAAATTAAATTTAATTCCTCTAAGTGCCTTGAGTTTCTTAAATTATTTTGAACTTCTTTAGTTTTTCTGAATTTCTTGAATTATTCAAAATTTCTGTGAAATACTTGAAATTATAAAAAATATTGAATCCCCTGAGTTCGTTCAATTCGTTCAAAGGGAAGAATGGCGAGCTGAAAAGAACAGCTGGTTATATAGTTATTTAATTAACAAATATTATTTATTTTCACTTAAAAATCTCCAAATATTTAAAAATTAAAAAAGAATCCAACTAAATTTAAGAAACAAAATTAAGATTAAATATGGCAACGATCTTCCGAAACAATCTAAAATGCAGCTAGCCGCTTTCCTCTTGGTATTCCAAAAAGTTCCGGACTATATTTCATTATTATTATTTGATTTGACTATTTTGATTTTATTTAACTTTTCGTTATGTTTATTCATGTTTTTATTTCAGGGCTTATGAGAACTCTAAATTAAAATTAGACGCCGGCGGTAATTGGAATCTTGAATTGTGGAAGATACAGGTAACAATGATAATTTCAGCACAAAAATTTCATGAGCAGCTGTAGTCACTGTTTGACCTTATACTGAGTTCTAAATCAATGAAACCATAGAGTGTAAATATACTTTATGTCAGGAGAATGCAAGAGCAAAAAGCATAAAACTTTTCTCGATATCCGCCCTATATTCGAACAGATATGCCTGTAGGTAATATACAGAACTACAAGAAAAGTAGCTTACCCGATAGATCCATGTTGAATAAAACGTGTAGTCTGTTGCATCCGTGTGCATAAACTGATAGCTCTTTCGCGACTTTTCGTCCAATCGGAACTAAATTACGATCAACAAATGTCACTTTCGAGTTTTGTATCTCAATTTGTTCCTGCTTTGAATCAACCAACTTTTCCTTGCGAAAGGAATACCTGAAACAGAGTTGACGGAATTGAGAGATAAAAAGTTTTCTGAGAGTATGAATCACCCTGCGAGAAAATCGCATACCAGATCATCGTCGTCGATTTTTCCTCTCCTTAGAATAGAGTGCTGTGAAAAAGGCGGTTAATGGAGGACACTAAGATTCTCTGCAAGCTTGAAAAGAGTGCACGTCGTTAACTTTAACGAGATAATAAATGATCCCGATGTGAAGACGCGCATTTGAAAAGGGGACGGTGACATCGCGGTCAAAGTCGGAAGACAAAAGCCTGAGAATTAAATACTCGAGAACGAAATCCTGAGATATTAACTCCATTCGCCAACGTCAGGACCCGCATCATTTCCGTCTCAGACTTGGCTTCTTATATTCACGATAGTTAATGCAGATGAAACTATAAGGAGCGATGATAATTTTTTCCTGTTTAAGTTCACAATCTTTATGAAACGATAACAAAATTTGCCTCATGTTAAATACAATTAGAGGTATTGGTGTTGTTTTGGGTGCAGAAAACTTGGGCCGACAAATTCTCAGAAGGTAGCTGTGAGTTTCATGAGCGCGGATGCTGAAGAAGCACCTGCGGCCTGATCAGAGTTGTTGGGATCTCCATAGCGTTGGGGCTTCCCCGAGTATGCTAGTAGTATATTCCGTTTGGAGTAAGATGCAGGCCTCGGACTGAGTCCCAATATTCACACTTTTTGACGCTTCTTTTTTAAAGACGCAACTATGTTGTTAGTATTTTGGCAAAAATAACACTAATGCTCTCAAATTGTTCGCTGATACATCTATTTTTTTACTATGCTAAGATGTTAAAGATTTCAAAATATTTTAAGGAATTTCTGAGATTTTAATGGATTCTCAGATGTTTCAAAAGATTTGAACTGATTTCAGGTATCTAAAAGGATATAATAGGGTTTCAAACCTTTTAGAGTATTTTAAGAGATTCAAATAGTTTTATCTGATTTTCTAGGATTTAAAAGTTTAAAACATTTTTAATAAATTTCAAGATATTTTACAAATTTTGTAGAATTGTAGGTAATTTAAAGGGAGTAAAAAATGTCTAAGAAATTTCAAATAACTTTTTAAGATATGAGAAGATCTGAAAGATCACGAAGATTTTAAGGAATTTTCAGGGCAAAACATCAAGGAATTTTACAATATTTGAGCGACTTATAGGATTTCAAAAGAAATTAAAATATTTCAGAGCATTGTAAGGAGTTTCTATAGATTTCAAAGGATTTAGGAAAATTGGAGAGTCTTCCAGGGATTTCATAGGAATACAAAATTTGGTACGGGATTCTGCCCGAGTTTTGTGGGATTAGTGGGGATTTTAGAAGATTTTGAGGATATTATGAATTTCCAGCGTTTCCAGAGGACATTAAAGAGTTTAGGATATGTTAAGAGCTTCCAAGGAATTTACACAGATTGAAATTTGTTTAAAGGTTTTCAAAGAAATCACAAAATTACAAAAAATTTCAATGTATATTAAAAATGTATTCAAAATTTCGACAATATTTTAAAGATTTCGAGGGATTCTAACACATTTCTTGAGTACTGTAGATTTCAAAGAATTCAACCATATCTAAGGGATTTATAGGTTTGAACAAAAATTATAAGATTTCAAAGGATTTAAAAAGATTGACGAGTTTAGCACGAATTTATTAAGCTTTTAGGATATTTCAAGATATATCCAGAGATTTCAGGAGTTTTTACAGATTTTATGAGATTTTACTCAAATTCATGGGACTGCAAGAGATTTCACAATATTTAAGGGAATTTATTATTTTTAAGAGATTTCACCAGATTTTGAAGGGCTAGAGGTATTTAAAAAGTTTCCAAAAAACTTAATGAGATATCGAGAACTTAGGGGGTTTTCAACAAATCTCGTAGGCTTTTAGAAAATATAAAAGGAGCTTAAAAAAATATCCTGGATATCAATGATATTGAACAGATTTCAAAAGATTCTAATTGATTCGTCGAAAACATTTGGGAATAAATTTAATGGAATGAAACGTCAATGGACTTCAAAGGATTTTAAGAAGTTTTCCAGGATGTAAGTATTTTAACGGATTTCTAGAGAATTAAAGAACAATTAATTAAATTAAATGATATTTTGAGAGACTTCTGGGGAATTCAGAAATGCCAAGGTATTTAAAAAGACGGACGATTTTTCTAAGAATTTAGAGAGAATCTTAACGGATATCAGTATTTCCTAATGTATTTCCACAGATTTTAAAGCTTTTAGGATATTTTTTAATATTCCAAGGGACTTCAATGGGCTTTATCAGATATTATGGGATTTCACGGGATTTTTGAGGATATAAAAGAATCTATAATTTTTCAAGGAATTTTGAAAGATATTACACATATCAAAAAGTTTTACAAGATTTTACTGGAATTTTGTGAAATTACAAGAGATTTTACCACATTTAAGGGATTTTCTCATTTTTAAGGGATTACAAAGGATTTTAAAGAGTTTTTGGTATTTGAAATAATTCCAAAAAGGAATCCTAGATATCAATGATATTGAGCAGATTTTTGAAGGTTTGAATGGATTTGTAGAAAATTTTTATCAAAAAATTAAATGCAATGAAATTTCAACGGATATCTAGGGATTTATATACGAATTTAATTTATTTACGAGATTTCAAGTGATTTACCGTATTTAAGGGACTAATAGGATTTCGATCAAAATTATAAGATTCTTCAGATTATAAAGAAAGAGTTATTTGCCTAAAGTGGGTCAAAATACTTCCTTTAAATTATAATTTGATAAGATACACAGTTTTCGTTTTAATCGTAAAAAAATTTCATTAGGAGTAAAAAATTTTAGTGTATGGAATAAAGACACAAAATAGGGTACCATCAAATGTTTAACGTGAGAAATTTACACTTAGAACAGAAGTTTCTGACTGAGGTACAGAAATAATTCAAATATAATAAATGAAATTTTCCTTGTTGGTCATACTTCTATTGAGTGCGAAGCGCGAGATACATGATGTGAATCTATTCGTTCGAGCCAAAGGAGTTTTAACATAAGAGAATTGACATAAATAGCAAATGACATTTGGTAATTATTTGACCTTTAATTTTAAAATATTTCTGCACAAACGTCGGGAAGAACAAAGACCGAGCGCGAACCGCGAGATCCAACAGACGAACGCTCTAGGCGCGCTGAAACTTGTGAGCGAAGCGAGCCGCGCGCTTAGCGCCTGAAAAGTTCCCACGCTGAGGGAAGATTTTTGTTCAATTTTTTATAGCGATTCCAAATTGTGGTATATATTAAGTTCAAAGGAATGTAAGGTAAGATAACTAGTAGTTCGGGAATGGATGAAATGTGAAAATCCGATAATTATTAAATGACCAAGTTGAACTTGAATTGGTCTGGGGTATAGTCATAGATTATAATTTGAGGCCAGTTCCAATATCGGGCTAACTTGGCTAGAAGGCGAATTCACAGGTAATACGTGCCTCTGTGGTTGTAATTCTGTCGCGCGGTCGTGTTGCACTGCCATTAGTACGAAGATTCCATTAATTATCTCTCATGAAATAGCACACCAGCCCAACTAGTCTGACCTCGGATGGTAGTGCGCTGCCATGAAATACATCCAGGTGTTTAGGCATTTCGAGTAATTAAGCGAGCACCCAGGCGTGTTGCCCTCTTGTACCTGCTGCTCGTACCTACCCCCGCTTATCTGATTATGCGACTCGTTGTGGACTCAGCTGTGCATCGCATTGCAAAACTACGCGAGAGACAAAAAATCTTCTCAAATCTGTAAATTAGTGCCTCCCGCGATGAGGTTTCATAAATCTTACTTTCATTCCACATGGTAGTAAACGCTCTACCATAAATTATGATTAAAACCTGTATTCTTAAGATACTGGAAAACAAAATCAGTTTATGAGTGTTGAAATAAACCTATACTCATTTATGTCTTTTTATGAGAAATAAGGTAACCTGGTTTAAATTAACAAATCTGAACTTCAGCTTTAGCTAACTTGTCTCAAGTGCTCGAATAAGATGAATAAAACAATTCGGCAAATTAGGATGCTTTAATATTTTGCCTAGAAATTCTTGAAAGTCAAACGAAAACCTTTTTAGGGAAAGTGGAGATAAATTTTGAAGCCAACTCAGTAAGTTCCTAGAGTTAATAAAGTTGTGCAAATAGCTATATGAGGATCAAACGAAATTCGGAACTAAAACCAGTTATTATTTTTATCTGGTGGGATGTCATAGTGTCGACTTGTGGCACGATTTCTAATTCCTAGCGATTTTCCTATTTAGTCCCTGTAAATTTTTCATTTTCCCGGCCTGGGAATTATACTTATTTTTTAAATTCCCATTTCCTCAGGCTTGTTCCCCACATTATGCACTCAGAATTTTAAATCTGTTGAAAAATTCCTTGTTTCTTATTAGAATTATAGTTCTTTTCGAAAATTCTCTGTTTCGAATCTAAATTATATTTACTTTCGAAATTCTCGGATGGAATTTCGAATTACGTGGAATTGTTTCAGAAAACCTGCTCCAGCTAAAAATGATCACTTTCTTCGAAATTTCGCTATTCAAAGACAGATTTATACTCGATATTAATTATTTTTTAATTCTATGCCTTAAATCCGAATTTCAATTCTTTTGTTATGTTCTGTATCAGAATTATCATTCTTATAAAAACTGATTTGTTCCTAATCAGAATATTGATTTCTTTTTAATTTTCCCGTTAAATTGTAATTATTTTGGAAAGTTCACTGTTCTAAGTATAATTTATAATTCTTCTCCAAAATTTTATTTTCCTGGTCAGAATTATAATGTACCAAAAATTCTCTGAGTCAACTTATAATGACCATTTTTAAAAAAAGCTTTATGTTGCAAATCAAAATCATATTTTTTGTGGCAAATTCCCGTTCTAAGCCAAAACTGTAATTCTTTTGGATAATTCACTGTTTCAAGTTAGAATTATAATTATTCGTGAAAATCTTCTTTTCAAACTCAAAATCTTATTTCTTTCGCAAAATTTCCAGTTTTATATCAGAATTACAGTTCTTTTAGAAAATTCCTGTTCAACATCTAGTTGATCATTCATTTGAATAATGCCCGATTCCAGGAAAATTGTTTTATTTCCTATATTCAAAAACGCAAAATAAATCAATTTGAAAATATCACGTTGAATCCGCCTCTATTCAAGCTTTTTTAATGTACGCCTGAAAAATATTGAGCTTAGGGGACTAGGATCAAGTACATAAATAAATATTGCATGATTACTGAGTAAATTTCTGCAAAGCTTATACGAGATTTGTCGCTTGCGTCATTTTTTTTAACAGCCAAGGTAAGATGTCAAAATAATGTTCTTCTTTGCATGCAGCTTTTTGCGAATTTTTAAATTCTAACCATTATCTTCTAATTATGATAATACTTTTTATTAACTTTCATTTAGATTTGTTCTCTTTTTATGAAGAACTGGCAAAGAATTTGTCTGAATTATCTAATTTTATTATGGCGAAAATGTTTTAAATAAATAAAAATGGTTTGGGCGAATATCTGACAATCTTTTGTAAAGGAATATAATTCCTGACAAGAAACGAAATGATACCGCAGTCAGAAAATATATTCTATGTTCATGAACGCAAAATCAGGAAATTTTTTATTGTATTCAGTGAACCTTCAATTATTTTCAAAAAATTTGTCTCCTGAGTCAGAATTGTAATTTAATTTCAAAAATTTTCTGATCCAATTGCTTTCCTATTCCATTTCAGAATTATAGTTCTTTTCAAAAATTCCCTGAACCAAATCGAAAAAGTACCCTGGTCGAAGTCATAATTGTAATTTTTTCGGAAGATTCCTTGTTCCAGATCTAAATGATTATTATTGTTTCAATTTTCTGATTCAATGTATAATTGCATGTAATATTGGGTGACATTATGTGACTATGTCGTTAAATATTATTCTTTAAACAATTGTGACATGTGTTCAAATGTAATATAAACGCTTATGTGTAAATTTCAACAAATTAAAAAAAAAAACTGTGAAATTCTGGAGAAAATAGAACCAAACTATAACAATCACCCAGGATCGATGAGTACCTCAAATGAGCTTGGAGGAAACTTCAACTGGAGTTCAGCAGCGCCTCTAATCGGTACGTTTTATTCTGATAATATATTTGGGGTTACTTGATCAACTATTTTCCTCGCCTCTTTGCAAGCAAAGACGGTAAATCGATTCGCTATTCTAACGGGGTCGTCTAATATAAAACCACACCGATTCTTCTAAGTAGTCAGTCTAAGTTACGGCACTATCTGTACACGAATATAAGACTCCGGACCTTCTTCTTGTAGGCCCGTCAACCTTCTTAACCTGCACTGTTGTTCTTAGTCTGCAGTAAGCAATCTTCACTCTAATTCTGCCCGTCAAACTTTCAGCATGCTCAAGTTTAGTCAATTGTTCCACGCCGTACCAGTGTTGTCATTTCTAATCCTTACATCAGACTCCCGATCCGTGTTGATGTTATAAGCCCATCGGACTTGCTTCCTGGCAACAAGATGCAGCCTCCACCAACAACCAAGAAAAATCGTGGACAATCGGGATTATGAGGTACCACTCACGTGCGCAAGAGGCGTCAGGAATACTTCAAGTCTTGATATAAATATTAATCAGCAAGTACGAAATTGCTTTATATAAAATATAACAACAAATTATAGTTATTTCTGACTTATCTCTGATTGCTATAAAAATTTCTAAATTCTTCAGAAATCTTCTTCTCTTTAACAGATTGAACCATATCTCCGTCAAGGCGATCATGCAGACAAAAACTGGTGATGTGCTCCTTGAGCTCCAATCCAAGAAGGAGGACCGGAAACGATTCGGAACTGCTCTTGCAAGGGCATTTGGAGACGACGGTGGTATTTTTCATCTCATGCCAAGAGCCAAACTAGTGATAAGCGACCTCGTGTGGTCTACCGAGGTCGTAGATATTGAGGAAGCTCTAAAGGCGGTCCTCGGAGAGCGCCACGGTGCGCCCCCTAGGATTGACCTAACAAAAAAATGCAAACGATGTTGTAACCTAGCCTTCGTTAAGCTGGACGCTGACCCTGCCAGAAAGATAGAGCTGGCCGCCCAAAACAAGGTCAGATGGGTAAACTGCTAGGTGAAGGCGCACAATGCCGAAACCGGGTGTTACTGATACCACAATTTGGGTAATGTTCCTCGCTAGTGTATCGGAGAAGACCCAAATGGCAATTGTCGAAGATGTGGTCTGGAGGGCCGCAATGCTTCGGAGTACGAGAATAAAGGGACTCCGTGGATGGCCCCCACGGCTATAAGAAAACCTTGAGGGTTTTCGCAGAGGAGAAGGCCACGAGGCTCAGGAAAGAAGGTGTCGGCATGGCGATAAGAATCTAAAACCACCTAGCCTTAAGCTGGGTGACTTATGCAATATTTTCCCTTTTCCAACAATAAAAACATCTATATATATACATATATTCGGTTCGGTTCGGTTTTGATTCCTCAGGAATCGAGCCGAAGGGCCTATGACAAAGCCACCGAACGCGTCCTCGGGTTGCG
>JAABKJ010000680.1:0-46374 GCA_011634705.1 Andricus grossulariae | reverse complement strand
ATTATCCCAAATTTTCAACTCGATGTGGCTGTTCGTGTGAAAATAAGTTTACAAATAAAAAAAGTGTCGGTAAGGTACCTGAAAATGTATGGAAAACTTTTTCGATATCGCGCTTATTTTTTTAATTGGAATATAAAATTTAATGAACATGATTCTTCATTTGTAAAAGTAGATTTATATTACTGTATTCAACTATTTTATTAAAATTAGTTTTTGTTTGGTTTAAAATTAATTTTTTTAACTAGAATTTAACTATGCCAGTTGAATATTCCATCATTTTAGTTAAAAATTCATTCTTTGGCTGAAAATTAATTTTTTTAACTACAAATTTAACTATTCAATTTTTGGTGGAAAAATTACATTTTGTAGTTGAAAATTCATCTTTTTGGTTTAATATTCAACTGTTGCAGTTGGAAATTTATCCGTTTAGTTGAAAATTCATGTTTTTGATTTAATATTCAACAATTGCAGTTGAAAATTTATCCTTTTAGTTCAAAATTCATCACTTTATTTGAAAATGTAACAATTTTTTTATAAATTAGTTTTTTGATGTTGTAAATTATTATTTTTAACTGAAAATATATGTAATTGCTATTCCAATTGAATATTCCATCATTTTATTTCAAAATTCGTCTCTTTGGTTGAACATTATTTTATTGACTGCAAATTTAACTATTCAATCTTTGGTTGACAATTTATATTTTTTAGTTGAAAATTCATGTATTCATATATTAATCTTCCCGGTTAAAAATTCATCTTTTTCATTGAAAATTCAACTTTTCCAGTTAAGACTCGTAATTTTAGTTGGAATTCAACTTTTTCGTTTATAATTCAACTATTCCAGTTGAGGATTCATATATTTAGTTGAAAATTTATCAGTTTTTTTTTTATTAAAATTTTTTTTATTTAATAAAATAATATTTTTTTTTTATCTGAAACTTTAACTATTCCATTTTTTGTTAAAAATTTATCTACTTGAGTACAAAATTCAACTATTTGGTTGAAAAATGTTCTTGTTTAGTTGAAAATTCAACTATTTTATTGTAAATTCATGTATTTTTTTAAATCGTCATTTTGGGTAGAGAATTAATATTATTTAAGTATTAATAGTTGAAAATTCATCTTTTTGGGTGAAAATTCATCTATTCATGTTGAATGATTCCTTATTTCAGTTGAAAATTCATCACTTTCATTGAAAAGTTGTTTTTTATTTTGGTGGAAAATTAATTCTTTTTAATTGAAAATTTAACTATTCTATTTTTGGTTGAAATCTGATCTTTTTTAGTTGAAAATTCAGCTGATCAATTGAAAATTGCTCTATCTTAGTTGAAAATTTAACTATGTGGTTGAGAATTCTTGTATTTTGTTGAAAAATTATCTTTTTTGGTAGAAAATTAATCTTTTTGGTTGAAAATTCAACTATTTTGTTAAAAATATACCTAACTTTTTGAAAATGCAATATTTTTATTTGAAAAGTGAAGAATTTAAAGCGGTTTAAATTCAATTTAATATATTACCCACATTAATTTGACCTTAATATGCACTGCATTTTAATTATACGAAGATAAAATAAGAATTTTTTTGGAATTCAAATTCACAGACTTTAGAGACAAATTCAAGAAATGAATGTTGTATTCAACATGTATTTAGAATTATTTAATTAATCGATGGTGCTAATACATTTAATAATATCTTGTTATATAATTTTTAAATCTTTCTAAATTCAACATATTAATTGAATTCCTAGAAAATAAGAAAAAGACTTGATTTATTATAAACTCGCGAAACTGTATACTGCCAAAACAAAAACATTATAAAAGCAGGTGAAAAGTTGAACAAATGAAAATAAATCACTGAAATTACTATAAACGAAATTGACAAGTCCGTAGCGGAATTTAAGAATGCTCAATTTTGAATTTATCTGTTCTTTGTTCTTTCAACACATTTCCGTTCTTTATTCTTTCGAGTTGTCGACTGTTTCTGGTGTATTTTTATGGGAAGAAAACCCTTAAATATCTAAAATATTTCTTAAGCTCAGTTAGATAATTTTTTTTTTTAAACACACAACTCAATATTTCGAAAATTCACTGCATACTCTTTCGTTTGATTTTACAATATACATATCGGCTTAATGATATAATAATAATAATAATATACCTATTTTCTGTATATTATTTAACCTATTTCTTTAAAACAAGATAAATTGCCTTGAGAATCATTTATATAAGAAAGCAATGTTTAAATAAAATTTTTACAGGGATTTTCAAAAAGCCTGCGGAAAATGTATGGGAATTTTGTCGATGGCCTCCGCTGGACACAATGTTAAACATTACATAAAGTTGAAAAATTATAATCCTATTTATTATAAAGTTTGTCGACAGGATATGTTTTAGAATATTTTTAATTTACGTGGTGGGGGGAAATTCCAATTTCCCTATTTTGGACTATAAAGCCTATGGCCTTTGGAAATTATGATTTTTTTCTACAAAAAGTGTTTATTTAGATTCACCTTGTTACTACTCCCATTTCTGGAAAAATTTCAACTTCCTAGGACCAATAGGAAATGTTGAAGAATATGTTTAAATTCGGGGTGGGGGGAAATTCGAATTTTGATATGTTAACTTATAATATTAATATTTTTCAAGATTACGTTACTTCTTGAGAGTCTTATACTGCCTAAACTATTTCAGTGAGAGTGATTAAAAAAAAATCGAATTAGGTCAAAATCTATCAAACGTTAACAACAAAATTATTTTGTTGTTGTGAAAATTTAAATACTCATAACTTTCTAGATTTAAAACAAAAATCAGGTCGGAAAGATACGTGTCGCCTAATTTCCTCTACAAGCAACATATTTCTTCTTCAATTTTATTTAAAATATGTAACATCCATTTTAGTTTACACAATTATTGATGATTAAGGAAATATGAGAAGCGATTGTATTAACTGTTGTTCATCAAAAATGATTTTTTGAATGACCGGGATTTTTGCTCTAATCAAACTGCCACCGTGATTGAGTAAATTCAAATTTAAAGTACTTTGAAAATGTTTAAAAAATTAAGAAAATGTTCATTAAAAGATTTTACGAGTTAATAATTGATTTAAACCGAATAATTTCAAAAATGAATATTGAAAATGTTATGCGCCCTAAGCTGAAATAGAAAAATATTCGATTTCTAGCTTAAAACAATTTCAAATTTTGAGCCTTTTAATGTAAATAGTTCAATATCGAAGCTTTGAAAAATAAACAATATATTTCACTATTTTATTATTTTTATTAACAGGGACACAAAAAGCTTTCGAGTTCGACCAACACAGAGCGATATCGGCTTTTGATTTCGGATGGAGTTCAGATAAATTCGTTTACAATGCTTGCCACCCAATTGAATAATCTCATCACAGAAAATAAGATGACAGAATTCTCAATCTGTCAGATCTCCAGATATACAATCAGCAAGGTTAACAACAACGGGCAACAAAAGTAAGTTTTTCAGAGGCAATTTTAGGTTTAAATTTCTAAAAGAAAGTTCTTATATGACGAAACTTTAATTCATACTAGTAAGAACCGAGTAAAAAAAAATCTAAGAAAAACTTTTCTATATTAATTTCGGTGTCTAGCACGGAAGAAATAACTATCAACAGTGTAATTCACGCAATGTTTAGAAAATAAATTTAATTTGTAGATTTGATTTATTAAAAATATCTTCAATGCTTATGAATTTTTCAATTTATAGGGGTGTGATGGTCATATTGGGTATCGAAGTAATAGTTCCGGGTAGTGAAGTTCAAAAGCAGATTGGAAATCCAACTCAATATGAGGCTGGTGCTCCCTCCAAACCCGAGGCTGTAAAAACTGAAAGAATAACTCCTCCATCAAGTTCATCATTAACTTCTGGTGTGTATTTATTACATTTTTTTTAAATTTCTATTTTCTCAAAATATATAATTTGATTAATTATATTGAGCTCGTATATTCTTACAGGTAAAGCGACTTCAAATTCGATGAATACAACCGTCAACGGAAGCCAGATCGTCACGGTTCCAATAATCAGCCTCAGCCCTTATCAAAACAGGTTAAGATTAATGAAAAATGTATATCTAATAACCAGCACTGTCACATATGCACTTAAGTTACTTTTTGTTCAAGACACTTTTAAGTCACTTTATTTAAGGGAGAGGTCGCATTATTCATATTAATCCATGTCATTTTAGCTTTTACCTGAAAAAAAAGAAAATTTAATTTATTTATGAAATCTAGAGTAATCTACGATATGAAAATAATATTCAATATCAGACTTCACACTCTTTCCCCAATTTTTAAAAATTTCCCCCCTTTTTTTTAACTAACAAATTCGTCTGTTTGGCTTAAAAATGTAATTGTTTGGTGGAAAATACAGTTTTTGGCTGCTGTTTAATCTTTTTTGTTCAAAATTTCGACCTTTGATTGAAAATTCAAGTATTTGGTTAAAAATGAATATTTTTGGTAAAAATTCATCTCTGTAGAAATTGCATCTTTTTTCTCGTTAAAAATGCAACTATTTGTTTGAAAATTAATAATCTTTTTTCGTTGAGGATTCAACTATTTTGTTTGAATTGCAATACTTTTACTTGAAAGCTTACGAAACTTAAAGCGTATTATATTGAATTTATTCCCCTATTTTCTTGAAAAACCACCCTATTTATCCTTTCTGAGAGCATTTTAGGCTGAAAATAAGGAATTAAGGCTCAAACTTAGAAGTCAGAAGTTAATAATTAAAATCATTGAACTTTGTCATTATCATATATAGAATATTTTTATATTGTTATTTCTTAGATGGACTGTCAAAGTGAGAGTTTCAAACAAGTCGGACATCAGACACTGGAACAACTCTCGTGGCGAGGGAAAACTCTTTTCAATGGATTTGGTAGACGAATCCGGAGAAATCAGATGCACAGCTTTTAAAAACGAGTGCGACAAATTCTACGAAATGATCGAGGTATTATCCTTTTAAACAATTAAGAAAAAGTATTATGATAGCTCGACTTTTGGGTGTATACCAGATTTCAAACGAATTTACAAAGATGTCAAAGATTTTAAGGATTTCAAAATATTTTAAAGATTTCAATGATTTTACAAAGATTTTAAGGATTTCAAAGATTCAGGGCTAGGATCGTGCGACTTTTTGAAGAATAATGCGACTATTCTTAATTTCAATTTTAAATAGTATAAAACATTTAAAATTAAAATTCAAAACTAGAAAAAATTGTACTAGTTTAATTAAGAACATAAAAAATGAAGTAATTTATTGTTAAAGCTTTATACTCAGAAAATTTTTAATTAATAGCGTTTGTAATTGAACTATTTATAATTTCGTAAATGCATACTCAAAGTTTTAATTTTTTCGAATTGCAAACCTTAACAGTTGGACATTTTTAAGTCGAAAACATTTAAAATGGAATAATTCAAATAATCTTTTTTGGTCGTAAATGTAACGTTTTT
The DNA here is from genome assembly GCA_011634705.1 of Andricus grossulariae. Classification (NCBI taxonomy): domain Eukaryota; kingdom Metazoa; phylum Arthropoda; class Insecta; order Hymenoptera; family Cynipidae; genus Andricus; species Andricus grossulariae. The sequence continues at coordinate 40,895 of JAABKJ010000680.1, read as the reverse complement.
GTTGTATATTTTCCTTTTTGAATATGAAATTCATCCTTTTGAATTAAAAATTTAGAAAAGTCACCTTTTTGGTTGAAAATTTATCTGTATTCTGAAAACTTCGTCTTTTTGGCATAAAAATTCTACGGTTTGGTTAAAAATTCATCTATTTTGTTGGAATTCGTATCATTTTATTGAAAGTCCAACTATTTGGTCGTAAATGCAAGTGTTTGGTTAAAAATCAATTTTGTTGTTGTTGATAATTCAACTGTTTTTTTTTTTAAATTCATCTTTCTTGATTAAAAACAATCTATTTATTGAATATTAAACTTTTCGGGCTGATTAAACTATTTGGTTGAAAATGCAAGTTATTTTTTATTGACGTTTATTCTCTTTTATTTTAAAATTCCACCATTTGGTTGAAAATTCAATTATTTTGTTCAAACGTCATCGTTTTGCTTGAAAATTCAACTGTTTGTTTGAAAATTCACCTTTTTTGGTTGAAAATTCATCTTTTCAGGTTTAAAAGTCAACTTTTTTCTAAACTATTCGACTTGTTAACTTGAAACCTCAACTTTTTTGATAAAGATTTGTCTCTTTTGGTGAAGAATTCAACTACTTTGATGCTAATGCAATTTAATTCGACTTGAAATCTTAGGAACTTAAGCACTTCATGTTAAATTCTATATTGTATATATAATTATTTTATTTAAACGAACGTATTCCCATATTCTTCTCCTATTTTTATGAAAAATTACTATGTTTCCCCTGTATCGAGAGCATTTCGGGCTGTGAAGTCTGAATCAATAAAAAATTAATAATTTTGTATTCAAATTATACAGTTCTAAATTTAAAACCATAATTTTTGAGTAATTTCAAATATAAGATGTTAAAAATGAATGTTCATGAGGTTAAAATTAATGTAAATTATAAACTTCTCTCATTTGAAAATAATCCAAGTTGACAAGTTTTAATAGTGCAGAAATAAATTTTTAAACCCAGATTCAGAATCTTTCAAGCTGAATGGCTATTGTTAACAAATTATTTTAACTTTAAGATTTATTTTGATTGTGCAAAGAATATTTGAAAACTAATTACAGTTGTATACTCCATATTCCTAAACAAATAAATTTATTATTTCAGTCATCCAGTGTCTGATACTGCTTTTTTCATTATCTTTAAACATTTGATGCGACCTTTTGTGGACTTTTTTCGAAATTCTATGCGACTTTCTTTGTAATTTTATGCGACTAACGCGACCTTTTTAAGCCTTCCAGTCTAGTCGATCCGAGTCCTGATTAAATTTCACAAAGATGTCAATGATTTTAAAAATTTCATAAATATTTCAAAAGATTTGTAGGTTTTCACAAAAGCTTTTGTACATCAAATTTCAAGAGTGATCAACCCCTCGATAAAAAAAAATATATATCATTATTAATATTATTTCAGATCGGAAAGGTTTATTATATATCCCGTGCCCAATTGAAACCAGCGAATAAGCAGTTTAATAATTTGAAGAATGATTACGAAATGACCTTAACAGCTGATTCAGAAGTGTTGCCCTGCCACGAGGAAATTACCGACATCCCAATGATCAAGTATGATTTCATTCCGATATCGAGCATTGAACAAAAGAACAAGGATGAAATAATTGGTAAATTTTATTGAGTGAAAATGGGTAGAAATAAGGTTACATTCTTTTTGTAAGGGATTGCGAGCAATAAAATTATTGTTTTTCTAGATATTTTGGGAATCGTCAAAAGTGCTGCCGAAGTGCAGGAGTTGACGTCGAGAGCAACACAAAGACAATTGAAAAAGAGAGACATCAGTATTGTCGATGAAAGTAGTACGGCTGTTACTCTCACTTTGTGGGGTAGCCAAGCTGAACAATTCGACGGATCCAACAATCCCGTATTGGCGATTAAAGGAGCGCGAATTGGAGAATTTAATGGAGCAAAGAATCTTTCGACTATCAGCTCTACAGTTCTACAAATTGATCCTGATCTTCCTGAAGCTCACAAGTTAGTTTTTGCAATTTTTATTATTAATTTAATCTGCTTTTATGACCCTATCTTTCAATCTTATTTAAAAAATGCAAAGGTACCTTATTCTGTAAACCCCAATAATAACAGGGTGTACAGTATTTTCCATACTATCGAAAAAAATTTCATTTTTCTCGTTTTCTTTTTAAATATACGATATTTGAAAATAAAATTGTTCGTTATACATCTACAAAATTATTCTATTCAAAACTAAAACATGCTACCACGTGTAGTGAAAGTTTTTTTCTTTTAACTTAGAAAATGATCTATTATAATTAATTTTACTTTTTTTAATTTAACTAATTTCAAACTAAACTATTTAGGATTTAAATATAACTTTAAAAGTAAAATATTTTTCGTTTAATCTATACAAATTAAATATTTTTTAAATTAACTGTGATAAGGTATGATGGTCTGTCTGTCTACTTTGAAGATGCTTTAGTTAAAATTTGAATAACGTTCGCCATCATCTTAGACATATTATAACAATTATTGTTCGATTAGACCAAAATTCAAACAATAATGACAAGATTCACAATTGATCTTAAGTTTTTAGATTTTAAACGTTTTTTCTTTAAATATACATTCCATATAATACTTATTTGATGTAAAGATTGATCCTAATTTAAACAAACCTCTTTCTCTTACTTTTTCTTATTCCCAAAAAATGTTCTGTTTCTATTTTAAAATAAAGACAAGTTTTTATTAAAAAATTTGGTATCCCTCAGGGTTTAATTGAAAAATTTTCATTTATGTTTTCTTTGTACATTAAAAAAATTTGTAATAGAAACTTTTTTCAGTGTTTAGACAATTTCAAATAATAAGCATTTGAAATTAAAAGCTTTTGATTTTGTAATATTAAACAATGTCTAGACGTTTTAAATTCAACAATTTCAGAATTATCAATTGTGCATATAAAATTTTCAGATATAAATCATTTTTAATTAAAGACTTGAATATTGATATTTAAAATTTTACCGTGAGTGTCTAACAAAATTTACGAAAACAGTTAAGATCTCCAGTTACGTAAAAAATATTGGCATCCATGAAAATAATAAAATTACGAAAGTAAGAGTTTTTTTCAAACTTATCTTACTAACTAGAATGAATCATTTCTTAAATTATTTAACTCGTTTCAAAAATGTTTAGAACTCTTAGTATTTAAAAGTTTGATAATAAAACATTTTAAATAGTTTATGTTTTTAATAGGCCGCGGCTACGGGTATCAAATTTTCGGTACGAATAACCGGATTTTTTCAGTAACAAATAGAGCTGGAAAAGGGGCTATCTGTACCGAAATTTCAGCACAAATATAGCTATAGCCACATTTTTTCGGTACGTGTAGACGCGCGCGTGCATTTGTTTTCAATGTTTTTTTTTTTTGTTGCGAGGGATGTCTACGAATTTTAGCAATTTCCGGGGATATGGACATAAAAAATGAAAAGGTTTTAAAGCTTTTATGTTATTTGAAAATTTTCAAAGAATGTCAAGAGATTAGGATTTAAAAAATTATGTAATTCTTGATATTAGAACATTTGTTGTTATGGATTTTTAAATATTTTATGTTTTCAATATTAGAAAATAAAAATCTAGGGGCGTGAACGCCCGCGTGTATTTTATTTCAACAGACTTTTTTTTAGATAACTTTAATGGATAATTTAAATTTAATTTGAATCCAAGGAATTTTTAGTGCTTTATTTTAATGGATATTTAAGTTTTTAAGGGATTTAACGAATTTCTAGAGAACTTTTATGGAATAAATTAAATTTTATTTCGAGGTATTTCTACATATTTCAACAGTTTCAATGGATATGAAGGAATTTCACAAATTTCGAAGGATTTTAGAGATTTTAATATATTTTAAAAGATTTCAGAGAATTTGAAGAGATGTCGTTTCTAAAATTTGTGGAACACCAAATATTAATAAATTTGTCATTATGCATTTTTGAATATTTTTTTTCTAATATTGTAAAATAAAAATTCAGGGACGTGAACATGCGGTTCGCGCGTGTATGTATAGTGCTAGTGTAAAATATTTTAGACGCTCTAATTTGAACTATTTTTAATTTAATTTTAAGAGAATTGAAGAGTTTTTTCGAATTTAAATTCAATGTGGAAAATTGCAGTAAGGATAAAATAACATTTCTTGAACAGAAATATTTAATTATACTTGTAAGTATAACGATTATATTATTAATAAAGGAATTTTTAGAAGAGGATATATCCTTGATTATGAGAAGGATTTTGAACTTGAAAATTGTTTATTTAGCCCATTTTTTCCTTTTTCGTAAAAAAGTTACCCTATTTCCCCGTTTTGGAGGTCTTTTTGCGCTGTGATCCCTGTAATAATAATAATAATAATAATAATAATGTAATATTGAATTTCAGATTGAGTGGATGGTACAACACGATTGGACAAAAGGAGGAAATTAAGCAGCTCTCGAAATCAAGTGGTGGAGATATGAACGCACCTTGGCTGACAATTAAAGAAGCCAAAGATTTACAATTTGGACATCCAGGACAGCCTCATACTTTTATGACTAAGGCTACTATCAGTTTGGTTAGAGCTGCAAACTGCATTTACAAATCATGTCCAAACGAAGGCTGCAAGAAAAAGGCAAGTCCAAAATTTGGAATATAGTTTAAAATGAAAAATAAAATTTTAATTTGGATTTGTGTGCATTTCTTATTAAAATCAAAATTTAGAGAACTAAAATTGATAGTCTTGAAGTTTCGGGACTTTTAATTTGCAAGGCTTCTGGTTTTTGAAGACAGAAAAAATATGAAAAACTTGAATACATTTTAATTATTTAAATTAATTCAATTTGCAGGTCATCGATCAAGATAACGGAATGTACAATTGTGAAAAGTGTCAGACTGAATATCCGAACTTCAAATATCGCTTGCTGGCAAGCGTAAGTACTTTACATTTCTTTTGTCAAAACAGGGTAATAACTGCAGTGTAAAATATTTTAGGCTCTCAATCTTGAACAATATTTAAGTTTAAGAACATTTCCAATTTACATTTAAAGTATTAATTATAGTAAGGATGAAATAAAAAATCTGGGACTGGAATATTTCATTATATTCATAACTATTACGATTTAATAATTAATTAAGGAACTTTTAGAAGAGGAAATATTCTTGATTATGAGAACGATTTAAAACATACAAAAATTGTTTATTCAACTAATTTCTGTGTTCTCTCATTCTTTTTATATTGCCGTGAATGTATTTTCAGCGACCTAAGTATATCTATTTTAAAATCTTTGTTTTATATTAAAATTAAAATTTAACAATTTTGAAAATTATTTCAGACAAATTTCGTGGATTGGTCAGGTAATCAATGGGCGACTGCTTTCAACGAAGAGGCCGAAAAGATGTTGACCTGGACAGCACAAGAATTGGGTGAATTGAAGGATAATGACCCCAACGAATTTCAGAGGAGACTCTCCGACTGTGCCTACAAATCTTTCATGGTGAAAATCCGCGTCAGGCAGGAAACGTATATGGTAAATTAAACATTTTTTTTTGTCTCACACAATTTTTAAATTAAAATATAAAATTAATATCAAATAAAATGTTCGTTATTTCATCGTGTCTATTATCTAAAATAATAAAAAAGATATGTATGGACAATATTTTTGATAATTGATGCATATTGATATATCTTAACTTCAGAATTAATATATAATTTTTTTTGCAATAAATAGGCAAACTGTTGCATTTTTGTTAAAAAGTAACAATGCTGGACAAATACTAACATAAAGTAAAAAATAATTCTTTTTATAATTATTATATTTTTCCCCCGAAAAAATCGGTTATTTTCCATTTTTTATGGATTAAAATGTTTATTTATTGAATTGTCGTGTAAAAGTATGTGTATATATATATATATATATATATATCACATTTTAATACGAAATTCAAATTTTTCTTGAGTTTTCAGCTGTTAAAAATGGAATTTTCAATATTTTTCAACCATGTAGATTTCAAAGGTTAAATTTTAAATTGTTGAAAATCGAAGAAAATTGAAACTTGAATTTACAGCAGTTAAATTTTAAAATGTTGAAAATTGAATGTTGAATTTACAATAGTTAAAAATTAAATTACAAATTTTTTCCTATTTTTAATTCTTGAAAATTAAATTTTTTCCAAAGAAAAACACTAACATAATCTAAAATTGTTAAAAGATTCTAAATCTGGTTTAAAATATAAAGATTTTGTTTTAAGAATACTAATTTTCGATTAAAATCGCCAATGCGATTTCAAAATTGTTTAAAAAATGATGAATCTTCCTTAAAATCTAATGATTTTGAATAAAAATGGAAATTTCTAACGAAAAAAATAACATAATCCGAAACTGTTCAAGCTTGTAAATTTTATTATTTTAAACAGTATTTATAATTTATATTTATTTATTTTAAGCAGCAAATGATTTTTTGTTAAAAATACCGATTTCAGGTTAAATCTACCAACCTAATATAAAGTTGTGAAAAGTTAAAACTATTCTTTGAAATCTAATTTTTTTTAAATACCAATAATTATTGACGAAAAACATTAACATAACGTAACAATAAAATGTTCCAGATTGTAAAACTTCTTTAACATTTAAAGATTTTTGTTTTAAATAACCGGTTTTATGTGAAAAACGTTGAAATAACCTAACGTAATGCAAAATTGTTAAAAATTCTAAATCTTGTTCAAATTGTAATTAATTTTGTTTGAAAATAACATTTTTCGATTTAAAACGCCAGTGTACCTAACCTAAAATTGTTTAAGAATTATGAACCTTTAAAACCTAATTGATTTTTGTTATAAAATGTCAATTTTCGGTAAAAAAACGCTATAAAATCGAAAAACCTGAATTTTTGAAAAAAAAATCATCCTTGAAATCTAATAATTTGTGATTAAAAATACGCATTTTCTGTCTGAAGCGTTAAGATAACCTAACATTGTTGAAAATTGGGAATGTTGATGATGCTTTTTGTTTAAAAATGCTATTTGCCGGTGAAAAAAGAAACTAACAAAAGCTACAATTTTTAGAAATTTTAAGTCCTCGAAACTTTGCGATTTTAGATTAAAATTCTTTTTTGAAGATACTAATTTACAGCGAAAAGCATTAACATAAAACATGTATAATATTGTCAGTAATTTATAAGATAAGTTGAAAGTTTTAATCTAACCGTGTATTTTTAAATTAAGATATAAAACAACTTCAAGTAGAAAAAATTCAATCAGGTTTCCGACAACAATGATTGCGAGATTTTCGAGGTATTTCGTTACACGACTTTTTTCAGATGGATATCTTATATATTTCTAAAGCACCTAAGATTAGTGTGAATAATTTTTGCTAATTTTCATAATTTTTTCCTAATTGTTCAATTTTCTGTTTGTAATTACAGGACGAGACGAGACTAAAAGCTGTGATTGTCAGCGTTTCTCCAATTGATTACATCGCTTACAGCGCACACCTGATAAAGAAACTAAAGGAAATTGCCGACATTGGTAAAGCGTAAAGCAACCAAATAAGCGATTATTGTACATGATTTATTTTTTCTATCGGAGTTTTACTCGTTCAGATTCTAACCAAGAAAACATATTCAGTATTATTTCATGAGTTTGGAATCTAGAATGATTTAGATAACATACATCTAATTTAATATCATATAGTTTGATTTTAAGGTTCTCGGACCATTTTTTTTGATAGACAAAAGTCACCGATACTCCAATTATCGATTACTTTAAAAGCGTTATTATAAGGATAATTTAGTGTTATTTATATTTCGTACTGAATAAATGGAATTTGATATATAATAGAAGATTCTTATCATTTTTGTACTCTTATTTCCCTAACCCGGTAAAATGGGTTGTCCAGGGTTTCTAGCGGACCGGGAAACCAGGATAAATCCGGGATTCTTATTTAGGATCGGGAATTTTTTCGTCTCGCAAAATCTACTTTTTTCTACTTTATCTTTTTATTATTTAGTTTAATTTTTTTGAAACTGGTTGAAAGCTATCAGAATTCTCTATAAAATAAACCAGGATGAATTTATTTTATCAATTATTTTAGACGATATTACAAAAATAGTGCCAATTTAAATTTGTTCTTAAATTTTAAATAAAATTTAATATAATAAACATTTTACAAAGTTGATAAAACAAAGTTGGAAAAATTCCGAGACATGACGTCTTTAGCAAAATAATAATAAAAATAAAATGTATATATATGTTAAATTTGATAGGAACCTCCTGATTACTTATTTCATATATTTTTTCTTTACTTTTTATCTACTTGACGTTCCAGGTGCTCGTCAATGATAGGCAAATCGTTGAAATCGCCTATTTTTTATAGAGTAACATTAGTTGATGTTCTATCATAATATAATAAATAAATTTATTATAAACAAATTATTTGTTGAAAGTGTGTTTTCTATAACATTCAATAGTTTACGTTTTTTTTTCAGTTATATTGCGAAAAGTTTGCATGGAAATAATATTAATATGGAAAAAATTTCTCTTAAGATTATTCTTGTTAATATTATAAACAAATAAACCAATATTTTTGTATTTATTTTGTATTTATTTTTTTCTTTATCATTTAGGCGTTTGCCAACGCATCAATTGTTTTGTTTTGTCGTCCTTTTCAATAGGAACTTCATGGTAATTTCAGCAACATTCATAATTAGTTGATAAATTTTTTATGATCGTTTAAAATAAATTTAGTAAGCATATGCATTATTCGGACATTTAATGACGGAAAAATTCATTTTTTAATCACAGACTTTTTGGTTGGAAATTTCATGAAATTTTCAGCAACATTTATAAATAGTTCATAAAAATTATAACTTTTGTAAACAAATGCATTATTTGGGCGTTAGTAGACGGAGCAATTCGTTTTTTATTTCAGTCCTTTTATTTGGGAAATTCTGGATAATTTCATCAACATTCTTAATTAGTTGATAAATTTTATGATTTTTTACAACAAGTTTACTAAACAAATGCATTATTTGGGCGCTAGTCGACGCTACAATTGTTTTTTTTTTTCAATGCCAGTCTTTTTCATTGGGAACTCCATGATAATTTCAGCAAAATTCATAATTATTTGACAAATTGTATGATTTTTTAAAACATATTTTAATAAAAAATCAATTATTCGGCCATTTTTCGACGGAATCATGAATATTGCTAAAATTATCATATTCTCAATCAAACGTACTGACATTGAAAAAAAAAAATTACAGTCGATAAATGCCCGAATAAGGCATTTATTTATTAAATTTTTTTAGCAAAATCATACAATTTATCTACTGATCATGAATGTTGCTGACATTTTCAAGAATTTCCCAATTGAAAGGACTGACTGAAAAAAACGAATTTTTCCGTCGACAAATGCCCGAATAATTGATTTTTTAATTAAATTTGTTTAAAAAAATCATACAATTTATCAAATAATTATGAATGTTGCTGAAATTACCATGAAGTTCCCAATTAAGAGGACTGACATTGAAAAAAAAACTAATTTTATCGTAGACAAATGTCCGCATAATGCATTTGCATATTACTTTTTTTAATCATAAAATTTATCAACTAATTATGAATGTTTCTGAAATTATTATGAAATTCCCAATTAAAAGGACTGATTAATGCATTTATTTATTAAATTTCTTCATAATATTAACAAAAATAATCTTACTGACAAAAAACGTAATGAAATCATTTATAATTATACAAAACACATTTTCAACAAATAATTTGTTTATAAAAAATGGTGTTGTTTATTATATCATGATAAAACATCTTCAAACATTGTTACTCTATGAAACGCAGGCGATTGCAACAATTTTCCTATTATTGAGAAGCATCTGGAACGTCAAAAGAATGGCCATTTTTTCGTCATATTTGTTTATTTAAAAATAAATTGAAAAACGAAATAAAAAATCGCGCTCGATACTTCTCTGAGAAATGTTTTTAACTTTTTTCAAACTATTTACGTCCAAACAGGTCAAGATTTGTGGGGTGTACGTTATTTTGAACCAAAAAAAGTCATTTTTTTCCACTGAACTGTGATCTTTCAAACAGTACCGACTGAACCTCATTCAAATTTTCGCGCGCAACCAATCGAAACCGGGATGTTTACTTCTAACGCGCACCGAGTGATGTCGCTCCGATCGCTCTGAAAGATCCCGATTTGCCCGATGTTTTTATGAAATGCATCACGAATCCACGAAAGCGAGCGAGCTGAGTTGAGTTGAGATGCCGCAAAGGTTTCTGGGAATGCAGAGGGAGCCATTATTTTTCCAATATCAGTTACGCGAAAAGAGCGTACGTATAGCAATTACGGGATGTAGTATTCAATGTGCTCCCTGGAACGAGGCCATTTTCGTCTACTGAAAGTGAGCGAGTCGCGAGTTCGGAGCGCGCGGGAGCGACACGAGAGTGTGTAGGCGCAGTCAAGTTGAGTCCAGTGATATTGTGCATCTTGACGTAGCCTGGAAGTGAGCTCCGGCGAAAAGAGGAAGAGCCGAAGAGTGCGCGCGAGCCGCGCAGGTGTTCGAGTCGACGAGGGTTAGTTAGCTTAACCCAAGTTCATACCGTGGTCGTGTTGGCACGGGGCAGCAGCAGCGGCAGTGGTGGTGGTAGTGTTGACGGCAGTGGAAACGTGTGTTGGTGCTGATAGCAGTGGTCGTCGTAGTGATGATGGTGCTGCTGCCGCTGTAACGATGACACATACGTCATAACACACCAAATTCGCCTTTAATAATCTATTTCTATTTTGCCTTGCCATTAACCGCGCTGAACCGCTATCGGCTCATTTTACCCGCATTTAGTCCAAGTCTGCCGGCCATATGTCGCCGGATTTCGGAACCCCGGGTACTTCATTTTACTAATGCAACAAAATCACGTGGAAATCTAAACCAAAAGTATCTCAAACGACTTCTGAAGCAAAGTGATCTAAAAGAGCGTTTAAAGCAAAATTTACCAGTTTGAAGTATCTTCTGGAGCAAGACTCATCGGGATGCGACGGATGACCCTGACAGTGATGCGAGAGCCAAGATCTTCCAACGGCGACACTGGGATCATTTGAAATTTTAAGTGTGGTTATTTTAGTGTGAGTTGTGTGTAACGGTCGGTGATCGAGATTAAGTGCAGTGCTACTAATTTTTTATCGCGTGTGATGTCAATGGGATTCGCGGTCCGCGCCACAGTTCGTACATATGCATCTAATGCACAGTGCTGGTCGCTACGTCTTAGGTACGCAGGAGTTCTTGTCAAAATTACATACCATTTTATTGGAGATTCATTGCATTCAAATGCTGAAATTACCGTTATTTACAAACAAACGTCATAAAAACATGTGTAGAGCAAACAAAAGTCAGAAATCATAGTCATCATTGTATGGAGAGTAAACAATACACAGCTGACTGATCTTACATAACCAAAAAAGAGCAATGCAAACAAAAAGGAAACTATCACTCGAGATCTGACAATCATTCCTAGTCGCAGTCAATGATAAGCGAATCATACACTGTACAAGAAAGTGGGTAAAAATTACGACATTAATTGTAGTAAAAATTGAAATAAAAATACCACTTATTGACGCGGTAATTTGACCAAAAAAGTGTAAAGTTACAGTTGTTCACGTCGTAAAATTACACTCGTGAACGATTACACTGTGGTTGAAATTTATCTCCCTAATAACTGGTATTTTTATGTCCGCTGGTTAACGTGGTACCGTTACACTTTTACGGTAAAATTGATACGAAGATTGTAAAATTCCACCGTCAATCGCTGCAGGTTCACAATAAACTTGTAGAATTAACACATGAATCGCAGTAAAATGTTTACGAACCGACTTCTAATTTTCAGCCACTTTTTTTACGGTGAAGCATTTGCGGATCAAAGTTTTTTCTTATTTAAGTCCTAAAATGTACGAACGAAGTTCCGAACTCTCACATGAACGAAATTTTATTTAATTAGGGTTATTTGTTCCGCAATTTCGGTACAAATAGCTGGATTTTTCGGTACGGTACATGCAGACCAGAGTGCATACAACAAAAAGTGTGATTTTGAATTTTGCAAAGTCTATCCTCTAAATTTCTTTCTTTTCGTGAAAAAGTACTGCAATAAATTTTCTTTTATTAAAAAAAAAATATTTACGGGTTCCGCTAGGTCGTTTTAGGTTGGAATATGAATTTGCTTAGTTTTTAATTTTTTTAAATATAAATTTATGGGGAAAAATTCTTTAAATACTAAAAATGTATGGTTTTTTATTGAGGAATAAACGTTAAGTTTTATGAAACACCTTTTTTTAAAGTTATTATCGGGCTTAGAATACGAAAATTTGTAATTTCATTACAATTAATAGTCTAAAATTTACCCTGAACATTTTTTTCCTGAAATAATATGCACAGGATTTCTTCTATTAGGATTAAATAAAAAATCTATCACAACACCCATTTTTTACAGTTTAAAGATTCCTACAGTACTTTAAAATGTATTTTTACCTATAAAATTATACCAAGTCCGAGGGGTTAATTTCTCCTGCAATCTGGTGTATACTGCAATGTTATGCAATCTCTTACAATACTTTGTAATCTCTCCTTTGGAAAAAGTATTATAGGAAATTCAGTATAGGTCTATAATGATTTTCTTATAATATTTCGTGATTCTAGAAAAATAATTATAAGAAAATCAGTATAGAAATAAAGAATGTTAAAATTTATAATAATCAAAGAGTTAAAAAACAGTAGAAGTAGAAACGAATGATTTATTTATTTAACGTAGTATTTAGACAAATTCTAAGGGATTTGAATTATTTCAATTAATGCTTGAAGATTTCATCGGTTTTTAAGAAATTTTTAAAGATTTCTAAACATTTCCTGGGATTTTAAGTAATTTCGAAAAATTTGAAGGGATTTTCGAGAATTTTTTCTTTTTTCGAATATGTCCTGGGATTTCTAGGAATTTTGTAGGATTTCCAAAGATTGAAAAGGATTTTGAGTGAAGTTTGGAAAATAAATTAAATGCAATTTCAACGGACTTTATTAAATCACCAAAGATTTCAGAGGAATTCAAAGATTTCTAGGGATTTTAACGGTTTTTTAGTCACCTTCAATGAATAAGTTTCAATTATGTTTAAGGGCTTTCAAATGATTTTAAGACATTCTAAAGTATTTCAAGAGATATACAAAATTTCTAGGGGTTGTAAAGTTTTCTCCAGAGGATTTTAATGAATAATTTAGATTCAATTTATATTCAAGGGATGTCAAATGATTTATAGTTTGCGAAAGAAATTAAGTTTTATTTCAAGGGATTTGTCGGATTTTAACAACTCAAGGAGAAAAGATTAAATAAATTTAAATAAATAAATTAATTAAGATTTATAGGACCTCCAATTATTTTAATCGTTTTGGGCGATTTTACAATTTGCAGTCGATTTCAACTTCAAGAGATTGCAAAAGATTTTCATAAGAATTTCAATTAAGTTTGAACTGATTTTAAAGATATCAAGGGAATTTACAGATTTTTCTGAGTAAAGTTTATTTGTGCTGAATCGGTATTTTTATGTACTTTCATATGAGATTCTGAGTGATCTAAAATAAATATTTCCTTTGTATTTTCTCTACTTTTTACATTCATTCTTTCAATATTTTTGCGTTATTCATTCTTACGCTGTTTATCCTATAATTGTTTTCCATATACTGATTTTATATAATCAATGGAATCTTTTGTAATCTGAAGCAAAGCTTACAAAAACGCATAATTACACCACAATCGACCTGAATGAAAAATAGCTCACATCTGTTTCAAGTGATAGGTAAAAATAAATTTCAAAGTACAAAAGATGTGTATTTTTTATGTATTACGAAATTCAAGATTTTGTTGGCCACTCGGTATAAATATTTTCCATTTATTTCTTATTCAGAATAATTTCGAATTCTAGGCCCGATAATGTCTCGAAAATTGGGATAGCATTTGCAGAATTCAAAAACACACTTTTTTGGATCAATAATAGACACTCCCTTAAACTAAATGTAAATGAATTCGATTGATTGCAATGGAATGGTTGACTCATCAAGTGGAAATTTCGTGTGAAATGCAACTCGCGGAATTACCGTTAAATTACATTTAATTGCAGTCAATTTTTGCAGCATTTTGACTTGCGAGGTATCAATCAAATGAAATTGTGGACGGCAATGTTTGTTTTGTTGCAGTTCTAAACTTTCAAATGAACGAAACTTTTGTACTTTATTCCGTTTTAATTTCTAATTATGCCGCAAACTTTAGTTTATTTACAAATGATATATGTATAGTTAAGGAATATGTATTGTAATATATATTTTTATTTGCATCTAGACGTCAATATTTCAAAAGAAGTTTGAAGAAAAACTAATTTAGATCAATTGAATATTCTGAGAGAGTACGGTATAAAATAAAAAAGTAGAAAAAACTTTTAATAATTACACTCCCACTGAACGTTCAGGTACATTGATATTTTTCAAAATTTTTAAATGGGTGTCATATCTTTAATACAATTTCCAAATTTAAAAAAGTGATTTGAAAATTTTCGGAAGAAAACTGAAGGAGAACATTACAACAAAATATTTTGGTTAAAATTGTTTATTTAACAATAATTGACGTTTTAGGGCTCTTTTAATTCCTTGATGGATACTCTAAAAATCTCTTTTACTTTTTTCTTTAAAAAATTGTTATTTAGGAATTATACAATTGTTTTAACCGTAAACAATATCTTTCTCAAGTAAACCTTTTGTAATATCGCACCAAAGAGGTTTGTAGAGAATCTTTCAATGAACAAAATGAGCCCTACAACATTAGGATTAAATAAGAATTGCAACTTTTACCGAAAGAGAAAGCAAAAACATAAAAGTCTAAATAACTATTGTTAAATGAACAATTTTAACCGGAAATATTTGTTGCTAAAGTTCGTCTTCAGTTCTCTTCCAAAATTACTTACAATTAGATATGGGAATATATTCATTAATCTATCAATAATTTTTAGCAATGCTCATTTTTGAACGTGAGATAACTAGACTGAGAAAAATGGATTATACCATTTATGATCTTGGATGTTAAAATATGGGACAGCAATCTAAAGATATTAAGGTTAAATATCTATCTATTATTAAGCTGTAGAATCTAGATCTTAAGTTTTAAAATCCTAGATTATAAAGCTTAACATGTAGGTTTTACGGCTTCATATCTTTAGATCGCTGTCCCAAATGGTAAAATCCACTTTTCTCAAGTGTAGTAAGAACAAATATATATATATATATATACACACCGTATGCCGGATCAAAGTCGAGAATTAAGAAATAAAATTATAATCAAGTTTTTTATGAATAGTATTAAACGTATTAAAAGAATTAATGTCATGTCAATTATTTCTGAGATATTGGTCATTTAAAAAACTTGTTGAAAACCCCTGTTTTTATCAATATTTCCATATAAAATGATCGAAAACAATTTAAATAAGGGTTATTCAACGCAGATTCATCTTCTTTTTAAGACAATATAATTATGTATAACACATGCATGATGTAAGGCCTTTTCTATGCTTGTAAAGCGAGGCTGAAGTACCGCTTTTAGAGCATGGTGACGTCAGAGGGAGGAAAAGTATACTTTTGCTCTCTAGGGACCAAAATTGTGATGCCAGAAATGAATAATGAAAATTATACAAATATTAACTCACATCTTTGGACACATAAAAAGTGATCTTCAAGCAATTCGTTGATCCTTCATTGAAAATATATATAAGCAGTTACCATGCCTGTGTTCCAATCATGTCTGAAATCATGCATTTGTTATACAATAAAATATCGTCATATTTAGAAATTATATTATAATTAAGGATATGACACCCATTATTATTATTTTTTGAATATCAATGTATTCAAACTTTCAGTCGGGAGTGTACAATGATAAATTTAAATTCACATACAACTAAAGACCGTTTATTCCTACCTGCAAAAGATAAATGAGATAAAATTAAAGATAATTGGGTTCTTCACGAATTTGATTACTTAAATTGTGATGGTCGTTCTGTTCAGTAAATTGGTCGTCAGTTAGGATAATGTATTACAAAACATAAACGTCATATTGAGAATAGGAATAATTTAACTGCTTTGCACATCACCGCGTGGTGATTTTCTTGTATAGAAATCGTATTTTAAATGTTTAAAATGATGGAAAGTAATACTTAATCATCCACTCCAAATATTCGTCTCAAAGTAAAGTTTTAGGAATGCGCTTTCGTGTTTAAAAGGTGAATATTTTTGGTCTCGCCTTCGCTTGCTGGTTACACACAAAAGCGGTTGATTTGCAAAAGCTCAAAGAACCTATTTCGCGTTCTGAAAAACGTAGATCGTGTGCGACATTTTTATTTCCGTTTGAAGCGAGAGTATAAAACGTATAGCTTCACACTTTGCCTGAGCACGGGGCATAATTTAACGTGTAACATCCATGCGCGCACGGCAATAGTATCACGCGAGATTCTTCGTTGACAGTATAAAGTGAAATGGTGCTGCGCTATAACGCGTTTTAATTGAACTCGCGATAAACAGCTGTAGGCGTTGTTTACACTCTGTTCATGTAATGCAGTTATCAAAGTCAACTTGATACGCCTCGTGACTCATTTGAAATTAAATAATAAAAATATTTTGAAGCAACACTCATTTTCGCATCCGATTTCAATCAGTAAATAAGATACTCTAACACGTGCTTCGATAAAAATTGGATTTATTTTCATCCTATTATTTCTATTTTTACTGCGATAAAAGGTGTTCACAATAAATTATCAATGTCAAGCTTATTTACAAATGATTTTTGCTGTACAATGAAATAGTTCAAAACACGGATTGTAACATGCTTTTAAGTTAACGTCTTTATCACGCATTTCAGTAGGTAAATCAACTATACATTTTTTTCGGTGTGGTCATTCAGACGGTAAACCAAAAAGAAACCTGGGAATTTTGTTTTGTTGATTTAAGTAGATAATTCAGATGATGATAACTTATTAAAACCCTGAAAGGTCAGATTATTCTACAAGTGACTAGAGTAATATTTAAAACTTATTACAAGTTGCGATTCTTATTCCAACATCTGTTGCGACATTACTGATTCATTTACCTCACTGAACAGAATGAGTTGCACCGTTTGAATAGAAGCAGACGTCTCTATAGGAACTGACTTTCCCTATTGCTTTAGCTAAATCCTCTGGATAGATATAGCGGTGCTAACAGTCAGCACAAGAAACAAGCAGTCGATGTCATTAACTCAGGTGTGATGTTTCTGTTTACAGAGGATGCCGCAGGTGCTAGAAGAGTGTCGGGGGCGTGCGCTGTGTGTTCCAGTGATGTCGGTGGCGTGGCGCCCAGCACTGCTGGACCTGGATCATGGCCGGCAAGCCTGAGCAGCCTCCCTCTTATTCAGCTCCCCCAAATCAAAGTGATCGGCATCCCCAGCAGCCGCAGTCTCAGGGTGTTCAACAGAACAGCGTTTTAGTGTACGTGTCGGGGGATAGTTTGGCTTACGCGAGTGCGGTTGGCCAGAATGTTGTTGCCAGTGCTGGTACTGGCTACCAGCATCATCACCAACAGCAGCAACATCATCAGCACCAGCAGGGATCTTATGTCACCGGGTTGTTACCCCAAGTGGCTTGCGGCGGATACCCCACGAAGGCGGCGACGCACGGCATCGGAGTCGTCGGATCCAATTGTTGTCGGAGCCAGTTCCTGAAGACCTCCGACTACATCAACTCCGGAGGACAGGAGGTTGCATCTCAGCAGCTAGACTGCCAGCAAGATCGGACGTTGGTATGGGGGAATGGGCCAAGGTACGGAGGCGGAGGAGGCGGCAGTTTGTACAACAACTGCCAACAAGAGCGACCCTTAGTGTGGGGGAATACTCAGAGATACAGCAGCGGGGCTGCTGCAGGCGGATTAGTAGGACTGAACGGCATCGCTCCGGAACACGGTTTTCCGGGGAAGATGATCCCCTCAGCGGCTCTGGACGATGGGACCAACAATGTCACCTATCCGGTGCAGGTGTCTCGGGTGCCGGAAGGTTACGTCGCCAACAAGCGGTTAGCCTTCGCACCTAATGTGGCTGACCATGTCGCTGATGGTTGTGAGGGTGTCTATGGTGGGGAAAATAATGTGAGAATCGCGTTTGTGAGGCAGGGTATCTATCCTGGCGATGGAGATGAACTCCAGCATCAGGGGATCAACGAAAAGGGAAACCGGGTGCAGGGACAGGAAGCTCTGGAGAAGCAGTTGAGCTTCGGCTCGAATTGTTCGAGCAGCGTCGGACGCTGTGATTCGGTTCGATCGGATACCGCTGAGTCGACCTGCAGCAGCCTTAGCAGCCCAGAGAGCCAAATTCACCTACAGGAGCCGACTGCGGTGGCGACGAATAATATTTACGCGCAGCAGGCTGTGCGGTCTTCGTCGCAAGTACATGTTCATCACAGTGTTGTGTCGAATAATGTGAACGCTAGTGCGGCGTCGCAGCGACAACAGAGGCAACGGCAGCAAACGCAACAGCAGCCCGCGATCTCCATACCTCCCGGGTGGAAGAGGATATGCACTAATGGTGTCATCATTTATATCAGGTGAGTTATTTTTAATACAACTTTGTCACTGCTCTGTCGATGAAACACTTGGGCTTCCAGTAGGAGGCTCGGGGTTTGATCCGTGAGCCACTAATAATTAGTATTTTTTCAAGTACTTTTACTGAGGTTCTACTGGGCCGAAAACCACCTCATAAGTCTGATTTAAAGATTTGTATTCGTGTTAGATGGCTCATCATTTTTTAGACTTCGGCCGATTCTGTTTTTTAGAAATACTATTCAATTCAGCTATTAAGGCGTTGATTCTGAGAAAGATGATACATTTTGTAACATGGTAAAGTATTTCTTTAACAGTTTAAAGTATTTTCTCAGCCACCTGAATCATAAAATCACTTAATGAAAATTCATAAAGTGATTTCTTCGATCTTTCCGATAGAATCTGTCTTCGAACCTAAAAAAAAAACCATGATTGGTTCGACAATCTCGTTCGGTGGTCCCTCGAGATTTCTCGCCTCTCGTGGCGGTTCTAGTGCTTGACCTCGACGCTAAATCATATTACTTTCAGCAATGCCTCGCTCTCTCGAGGGATTAGTGCTATTAAATTTGTCTCTTTATCGAGAAGCTGATGTATTACATCGGTCTTCGAGTCTGAAGAGGGGAGAACTCGTTCCGCTGGATACACAACAAACCAAGAACGATGAGAATGCAAAAAAAAAGAATTAAGGTTACGGGGACACGTGGTCGAGTTAGAAGGGTCACAGTAGGTTAGACTATTAATGGAGAGATGAAAGAAGATGGATAAAAAGAACAAGAAAAAATATGTTTGTTAGGTGGTTTGAATGGCAACCGAAGAACCTTAGTTGAGAGGGGCAGAACGTCATATGACTGGCGATGCTGGGGAACAGTGCCGAAAGTGAGCGATGGTTACGTAAGCGGTGAACCCCCGATTTGGCCGTGTGGCGATTACATAAACATAATAATTGATTGCTGAGGTTCTCTGTTTAACGATCCATCGAGTTGTTCTCTGGGCAAGCAAAGTTGCAGCAACAAAAACATGTGCCTTGTCAGGTTTCGATCAAAGGAATAACTTCACCTTTTTTCTACTTATCTCACTCCGATTATGGATGGAGCTGTCTCCGAATTTATTGAAGCAATTTAATTTATAGCGATGGATAGAATTGGTATTAATGAAGTTTTTATAAGTTATATTTAATTTATTTTCAATATCACTAACTCACTATAGTTTTGTGTGTCGTGGAAAGTTTATTGACATGTACATATTTTGAATTCAACTTTTGAATGCGGAAGGTAGATGTAATTATCGATTTAATAGAATTATATTGGATCGATATAAAACAAGGCATGTGAAGCGCGACGCGAATGGTGAATGAGGAAATTGCAATTTATCAAATTGAAAGGGAAAAATAGGCATTTCAGGTTGTGCGCGTAGGTGGTTTCACTGATTTAAATGGAGACACGTCAGGCTGTGCCAGCGGTCGCGTTTTGCGATGAGTATTCGGATCAGTGAATTTCCAGTCAAGCAATGGACGAACGGACACACGGATAAATGTGTATCATGGATGGCCGATCGGAGGGGATCAATCATTGGTTGCATATACCAAGACAGGAAGAGCTTCGCGGTATATGATCAAATCGCTCCTGCACCTATCTAAATGAAATCATCGACTACAGGGACGCAAACATCACATTCATAACTAAAATCTGTTTTCGCTTCCATAGCATTTACATTCTTGTTTTGTAATTAAAATGTAAGACTGTATCAATTCAGAATGTAAACAAGTGTTTTCAATATTAAACTTTATCTTGATCAACCAGTAAAAATAGCGTATGTAATAATCTCAAGGACTCGCGACTGGACATTATTATGTGCATGTTTTCTAGAGAGGTCATGCGATAAAATTCTGGTTTCTAAGATAAATTTAAGCAAGCTGGATTAAATAGAAGTTATTACGTTAATTAAGCCATGGTTTAACATTTGGTTAACACTAGACTAATTTATATTCGTCTGTTGTGAGCAGTTTTCCGATTTCTCCTCTTAGGGCAGAATGCAGTGAGATTATGAGAGTAAATATTCTAATTAGGATTTAATTATGAGAGAAATTAATTAAACTTTTGGGAAATTCATCAGAGGAGGGTTGTGGTGTGTGCCAAAGGAGCTAATAGAGGGATTGAGAGAGCGCACGCGTTCATTAAGCGAATGGTGGATACATCGGCACGAAGCGAGAATTCGCGGTGGAAAATGCGTTGCTCTAAAGCGCAAAAAGCCGTAGGTAAATGCAATTGAACGCCAGGTCGGTGACGATAACGACGTAGATATCCACTATTGCGCAGCGAGCAAACACGATCAATAGTGCCTCGTATCAAGTGTATGTCTGCCGAATTCTCTCATCGATATCGCGACATTGTTTCTGCGAATTCAGTCACGATTCCCGGTTTGATTTTAGACGAGGAATTTGTATGCTTTTTCTCTGAACTTACCGAAGAATTAATGTTACTGTTATCATATACATATGCGCAGACAATATGGATGGAACAAAATTATATTTAAATGGAAAGAATAAACAGATCTTGAAATCAAAATGGAAAAATATGTATTTCGGCAGGATGTGTAGGTTGAGGATTCAGTGATTCAGATCTGTTTCTGGTTTCATAATTCAGCATGACGTCAGAGATTTTTTGACTCATCAAAACAGAATACACGTGGAAATGTTCGGCTCTTGAAGACATTGATTTCGATGAAATACGATGTACGAAAGGCGAAAATAGTCGATGACTCAAAGGGAAATACCACGCAAGCTAGAAAATGAACCAAGGTCACTTCAGTAATACTTTACTGGCGTTTGGGATTAAACAAAAATTAATCTTCTCAGGAAAAATGCCGGGATTAATTGATTTGCGATTTTGTTTTTGCCTATCAATTAAATTCCTCCTCTTTTGGAATTTTATAATCAGCTATTTGCTAACTTATTTTCATTTTTTTGAAACAATTAAAAAGCAAAAATCATCTTTCTTGTGCTTTCTTTGTGTCTTTATTGTGTAAACTCATGTTTCTCATCTCAAAGTCGACTTCTCGTAAGTTTAAATGAAACTAGAATTTAACTTAACTGATGATTTTATTATACATGCACCTATAAGTTCAAAGTGTAGCAGGTTTAGTAAGCCACGGAACATTTGAGAAACTGCAAAACCGCAATGGCATCAGCAGTCAGAGTTGATATCTGGGCATATATATTACGCAAAAGTAAGGTTGGTATTATTATGATGCACATTTGGAAATGAAGGGGTATTTTGAAGAAGAAGTAAGGGTTACGGAAACCCTCACGTTTCGTCCGCGATGCTTTCATATAAAGTGAATGCGATATTCGCGTAATGATCCTGCAGGCCGCGTTTTGTACGAACTCGTAGTAGTTATTATACCAGAGCGCTAGCGCCAAGCGGGAATCCATTAACTAAATGCTACGAAAATGTTATCTCTATTCGCATGAAATAACCATCAACCTAGAATTCTCCTCCTTCATATCCTTACTATTCTATCAAGTTTCACATTATCTACTTTAGTTGTGAAAGGATGTTTTCCTTTTGATAAATATAAACTTTTCAAATTACAAATACATTTGTGTATGTTTTTTAAGTGTAGAATTCTCAGAAAAATAAAAAAGGTAATTACGTTAACTTTGTTTTTGCCTGTAATTCGTGATCCTTTTACCTATATAAAAATTGTAATTTTGATAGTAGCGTCAATACACTAATGCAGAAAGATTTTAACATTTCAAAGAAAAAAAATGCGAAGCTACCATTTAGCGAAAATAAACCAGAGTATATTCAATAATAATCTCCTTTGTTTGGAGTACAATAGCCGAGGTAGAAAACAGCACGCAGTACTCGGAGTAACGCGACGGGTTTACATCGATCGCCTTAAAATAAGTATGCTTGATGTATAATGTATATGCAAGCTCGTCACATTCTATTTAAGTATTTTTAACATTTACTTACACTCAGCTTATTTATAGGCTTTTCTTTATAGGCCTTTCGTGTATAGCATTCAGATTTATCTTTAGATTTAACGCTTCCTATATGTATTCAAAATCATTCAATTACAATCATACCAAACAATACATAATTACAATATACTGGACTTGCAGCACTGAGATTTGATGGGCAACCTGACTCTAAAAACTTCAAATGTAAAATTATTCAAATAATTATACGATGAAGGTGATATCGTATGTTTTTTCTTCAGTATTAATCATAAAATGAATCGAATAGAGAAAGACAAATAATCTCGGATCAGGAAAGGAAGATTCGTTTGTCAGGTCGACTCTAATTACACGCAGGAGCGACCCACACAGTGAGCAAGTAACACGATCGTTTGTGTTCTCATTAATAATTACTGTACAAGTAGGAGAGTCGATGCACGTCACGATGACGGTTATAATTAGTGGCTGCTACAGAGAGGGTTGAGGGCTGTACACCAGCCGGTTGAACCGGGTAATGAGTTTGCTAGACTCAGGTAGTATCTTCTAAGCTACTACCTTATACAATCTACTTCTACACCTACATTCTATATAATCTACATGCCCTTGCCTTTAGCCTGTCGGTATCTTTCATCTATCCCTTTCGAGCATGTCAATTTGTCTCCTCGTTATTCACTACCCCATTCCCCCCGTTTCGATCACTAAAAGTTCACTGAAACTATTTTAATTACAATCAACGATGCATTATGAGTCAACGCAATAAAAGTACAGGTGCCAGCGTTCCGCAGCATCTAGACTTTTAGGAAAGAACATCACTTTTTAATTATGTTAAACAACTGACATATGATGTTTAAGGACATAAAAAAAAATATATATATACCAAAGGATCAAACATTGAAAGCTATTAAATACTATGTACATTGAAAGCCAAAAACAAATATGCAGTACATTTATCATAGAAGTCAGTGAACGCCTTAAAAGAATATTTTCGTAAGGGTTCTTAGGTCAGGGTTCAAATGTCAGATGCCAAAACCAAGTGTCCGTAGGTCTTGGGTCAGGTATCAAAGGTCAGAGGTTCAAGAAATTAGTTAAAACATCGAAATATAAAATTGGAATTCTTGATAAAAAAGTGTATGGGGTTAACGATAGAAAATACAACGTGACAATGCGGAAGTCAAGTAGCTTCCTGCTCGAAACCCACACTGGTAACGTCCATGTCCAGTATCTGTTGTAGTTGACCAGAACATTAACTGAGCAGTGAACACTGAATCCGCAACCGTTAGCTTTCTCCTTTCGTGCGGTGATTTCTCCGTGATCAGGAGATGGGAAAACAGCAGAATGTGTATCCTAAAAACATGACATATCAGCTGCTCTCGATATGCCTATTATCGGTGTTCCGGTGCAGTAGGAACTTCGCTCGTTCGACTAGCTGGCACGTTCAATGGTGCATACGTAACCAGGAAGCGTTC
The DNA here is from genome assembly GCA_011634705.1 of Andricus grossulariae. NCBI lineage: Eukaryota > Metazoa > Arthropoda > Insecta > Hymenoptera > Cynipidae > Andricus > Andricus grossulariae. Next base: position 16,819 of record JAABKJ010000680.1, on the reverse strand, counting down.
ATTACGAGTCCACAGACTCAGCTTTGCTTTAATGAGAAAATAATTACTACGTGCTTGCACGTTTTACTACAAAATTTTGCTACAAAATACATTCGTGCTAATCACTCACTGTCATTGTTTATATCCTCTTGTATTACCTAAGTATTTAACTTTTTTTCATACTGTGTTATCTGCTTATATAAGATATTTTTGTTATTGTGTCTTCAACGATTTCCACCTTGTAGCGAAGAATAATGTGCTGAATCGCTTTTTGTTTTGTTTTTGCAGTTTTGTTTGTACAGTTTTGCTTTCGAGTTACGCTGCTAAAAAATAGTCTTTGGCCTATATTGTTTGTTTTTGTGATTCATATCGGTTGATAATTTCCTATATGATATGGACTCGGAAATGCGTATAAGTACACTGATTGCACTATATAGTATGTACCATCATTGCATGTCCTAGAATAGGTACCTTATCGCTTTTACATTTACACTCACAAATGTGATACTACCATTCGCAATAAGTCCCATTCGTGACCGTGGGAAATGAAGGCATTATGCTTGTCAAGAAAAAAAGTTGTGGAAGGGAAAGTAAAATAGAGAAAAAAGAAAAGAGAGAAAAAATATGTACTCATGTTGTAACTGTATAACTATAACAGTATAACATGTAACAGAGGTGCGGGTGCTGTGCCAGATGTACATTCGTTTATGGCTTGCCCTAAATCTCAGAAACCAGCCGCTGGCAACCATTTCAAAGTAGATTGCTGTCGTAAATTATTGTGTCGAATTGGGGACATTTAAACCTCTTTTCAATTTTAGTTTCAGCAAACTGTTTCATTTCCGGTTTAGTCACATTTCTTACCTAGAATTAAAAGTTGTATATTAATAAAATTGAGTGAGCGATTGATTTCTTTTTTTGTCTTACATGATTTGTCACTTTAATTTAGTCGTCTTAAAGTTACACCTAAATATCTTTAACGCGTACGTTTCTGACAACCCTTGAGGAAATGGGGGGATTTATTTTAAGGCTTCCCTTTGATCTTTGAGTCAGGAACTTGAGCGTTGGATTTAGTCCGATTGCACAGTCATTTGTTTAGGCAGATTAGTATATTCGCCTTTCATTGCATGCCCACAGTAGGAGGCAGTTATTGATGTACTGTTATTATCGTCCTTGTAAAAATATCAGTTAATCCTCTCTAGAGGAGTCAACTAAGGTTTAATGTGTTTCAATTCTTTAAACCTCGGAACTCGGCAACGTTCCACCGATTTGAATGAAACCTTTTGCATTATGTTGCTAAAGATGTGTAATGAAAAGTTATAAAAAACAGACCTCATTGCGTATTGTTATTTATTTGTTCAAATGAAGAATTCCGAAAAATCGATTTTAAAGTTGAATAACTTGAACAAATTAAGTCCTAGACTTCCTAGGACCTAGAGCGATGAAAATAGTGTTTATACGTACGTATATTGGTTCGAGTTATTCAACTTTAAAATCGATTTTTCGGAATTATTTGTTTAAACAAATATATAAAAAGTAGCTATGAGATCTATTTCTTACCTTTTCATTACACATCTTTAGCAACACAATGCAAAAAGTTTCTTTCAAATCGGTGGAACGTTTCGGGATTCCGAGGTTTTTAATTTTTAACGATTAACGCGATACTTTACTAGTTTACTTACTACTACTCACAATAGTGAGGTGGTCAAACAACTTGTCAAGGAAAGTGTAAACTAAACTCTAAAGCTAAACCACAAAATCTTTAGTTCATCCTGAGTAAACAGATCATACCTGACTTTAAGTTTATGGTACCTCCTTCGAGGATTATGACAGGTCGAAATCTCTTCAGACCTGTTTAGTATTCTCTTTAAATTCTATATCACTTTTATGATCCATGTCTATTTACCCCATTATTAGTACAATCGTGCCTCATTAACCCTTATAATCATTATTTAACAAATTTCTCCGATATAGAATTATTGTTGGGTAAACCGGGAAATGACCTTAAACTGTTAAGATTTCGAAAGGAAAGAAATAAAAGAATGAAAGAAAATAAATGATCGGGAAATAAATATTGGACTTGATAAATACGAGACCTACTTATATCAGACAAGGTGCAAATGCTAAAGTGATTTTCTCAGTTTGAAAAATATAAATAGTGAGGCACAAAGAAGGCACTCTGTCAAGGGGTGAATAACTCGAAAAGAGAAAGCGTGCAATCACGCCCTGGATCCATGGCTCTTTATGGCAGGGAAAAAATAATAAGAAAAGAAAAAGACAGAACCAAAGATACCGGTGGGTCGACCTTCCGGCAGAAGTTGACGCGTACGAGTGCAGCCTTTGATCCCTTTCAGAGTCATAAAAAGCTTGGTATGTGGAAAACGAAGAGAGCCAACAATGCTCGACGAACAGCAAACAGCCTCACTCTTTCCATTTGAACATTCATCTCTTTTGAAACCAATCTTTGCCTGTTCCTCTTCCTTCTCTTTCAGACTCTCTCTCTGCAAAGAATGTAAAAGTCCCTTCGATAACCGAGTGTGATTCAGTGAAGGTAGTTTAGTTTTATTTTATATACTTCGGAAATTTGAATTTAATAATAAGACAAATCGGTTTTTCATTCCTAAAAGATTTGAGATCAAATCATGTTGATTAGAACAGATGTAACGATTTCGATACAGGAGTGTTATGAAACTAACGACCTTGATGGCTTTGGCCTTCCGGTATAAATTATTATACAATATGTAATACGATAAGAGGCAATGTGTCGGAAGTGTGTTTCTTCTTGACCTTTGCAATGGAATGAAAAGGGGTGAATGAGAATAAACATACAGGGCTCTGTTTATCAATAGATGTTAAATTATGATAATATTGGGCACCCGAATCCAGATGTTTATCGACATACAGTAAACATCTCGGGTTACGAACCACGTGAGCCAAATGAGCTCTCGTAGCTTTTTTTCTTTACCGCCTCCATTCATACTTCGAGTTAGTGTAATGTTTCACTGGAATGGTTACACTCATTCAGTATGTTCTGCAGTTTTTCAACCATTTTTAACTTGCTTACATAATACCATTTTTTTAACATTTTTATTCTTATTATTACATGTACATTTTTAAATTTATTTTTACTGCACAATACTAAATACAAATGTGATAATACAAAATGTCTCTCAGTGTACTAAAATAATGATGTCTAAACGACCCAATTTCCTCGTTCGAACACTATTGAACTTAACCTTTCTAATTCCAATCTAACGGTCTCGTTGACCGAAATCGGCGGCCCCTGTTTTTTTCCTAATCCGAATTAGGACAGGGATTATCTCGCTACCTTTCACGATTTTTGTGTGGGTGTTGATCTGCGTATATGTGAGTAAAGTAAGGTCATGCTTCACCGTGCGCGATCTCATTGTCCAGAGTTTGATTAGTGAAACCGGGTCACTCGCGTCGCTACACAGAGTAATCACGCTGCATGTAAATTAATCTGTTGTCTCACGTTTCGCAAGGCTTTGTTTAAAGGCACGTGGACTGTGTGGCAGATTGAAAAACTTGGGAAAGCTTCCAAATCGGATTTCGACGAAAATTGGTCTCGCTCTTGACGTCAATAAAGCTTTATAACACTCCTGACTCCTGTGGCCTCTTTGTTGTTGTTCTCGTTCAACCCTCCTAATTCGCATTTATGTTTATAAACGTCTTTCTCTCAAAAAGAAACATTAAGAGAAAAAGTATCAAAGCGACACCTGGTCCCTGCTCCAGTGAATTGTGAGATCGAATCGAGAGGAGAGTTCGATAGCAATTAACTTCGTATAGAAGAGGGCACGGAAGGAATGGGGTGAAATGGAAGAGGAAGAGGGCGAGGAATAAAGCAGTGTCTCCAAACGATGTAACGAGAATTACGGCAAAACAAAGGGATCCTGAAGGAAGAGTAAGGGGTGGGGCAAAGGTGAAAGCTCTTTCGGTTCGGGGAATGAAGGATAATTACGTTAAATAACCGACCGAGGTGAGAACGAACCGGATAAACGGCGCTCTGCAGGTATCTCGCGCGAAACTTAAACAGACCTAATATCAGAGACAATGCCAGTGGCAATGGGTGTTCTACTCCATTGTACTCCCTTAATTAAAACCGCTCGCAATCATCAACTGTTTCTTTCATCGGACTAGTAGGTATCCTTTTCCTTCGATCAACTCGCTGCACTAGCTCTCAATAGATCCTTTTCAACCCTAACTTCGCTGTCGGACAATGGAAACGTAGTCATCGCAAACGCGTTACTACAATTTCCGATAATAGACAAAGAATAGAGGTGTTCTCTTTTGTATCCGATGTGATTTTAACGTGTTGCCGCTTGGAAGAGTTTCTACACTAATTACAAGAAATAATAATTAAATTGAAGGATTATTTTGGTAAGAAGACCGGAAACCAAAATGATGATCATAGCGGGGTAGATTGACTCCAGCGCCACCTATAATTTTTTATCTCAACAGGGTGGGCTAGCGTAAACTGGGGAAATACGCTGGAGAAGCGATGAGAAGTGGGGGAGTGGCTCGGGTAGTGGCTTGCTGACGCGCAAGGCAACCGGAGGATTATGTATTTACTCTCTAAATGGATCCATCCTCATTATCATTTTTAGATTAAATGCATTCACATAAATATGTCGTTTTTGCCACACTTGAAAAAGAATGAGAAACATTTACCATATTTTATGATCGCTAAGGAAACAATCGTATGAGCAAATGATGGAGACCGGATGCAATTATCACGCGTGACCGTGACAGATTGATCCTTCGTCACCATGTGCCACTTTTTGCTGATTGTAAACACAATAATTACATTTTTTCAAAACACATCAGATGGCAGATACATGTAAAAAAATTACTACACACTTAAGAGTAGTAATAAAACGATGACATATACATTTTTTCCCCATTATTATAATATATTCTTAAAATACGGGAATGCTCTCAAATTATTGTAAAATATCTTCAATTTGTGTAGAATAATCTAAACTGGGAAATAAATAATCCCAGATCTTTATTTATTACAAAAAGTAACGAAATTAATCAGTGACCCGTCCGAAACTTTCGTATCGTTACGTTTTGAAAGATAGGAACAAAGATAGAAACAAAATTGTTATAATGTCATATTTTACCTATCTGCATTTTAATATTTACATAAGATGTAGAAGAATTTGAATGAAATATTTTTTCAATTATGTGTTATTAAAAAATTTCGGTATTTTGAATAACGTAACCTAAATCAAGTGAATGTAATTACGCTTTGACAGTATAGAAACAGAACGAAAATCATGAAAGTATTTTGTTTCGTTTCGGTCTGGTCCCTGAAATTAATCAATGTCTGAGTTCCTAATGTATAACATTATTTTCGAAGACTTTCTAATAGAATTTGGTTTGTTCTTTGTTCCAGGTGAGTATTTTTTTCACGGTTTTATCGAGATTTTCGACTTCTTTAAACGAATGGTAAGAAATTAAATTTAGAATAATTAAAAAGATAGCATAAAAAAATATGCAAAACACGAGTAGTAGAATTGCAGTCGCTCGTTGTCGCGTGATTCGAGAATCGCGTTTAGTAAACTCTCTTTAAAAAAAGCTTGAGTATCGCAATCGTCCTTTTGTCGTTAAAAACCACCCTACATATAGCAGGGTTGAACGTGCTTATCTGGCTTGTGCTTGAAGGAATCTCTCAACCAGGCAAACCATCGATAAAGCTTCGGTTTAAAACCGCGGTGGTTAAAATGGGTGGTAACTCTAGTGGCTGGGAAGTTTTACTTGTGCTTATAAAACCAAGGCGATGAGGAACTTTCCAAGCGTCTATATATTCCGCTTCATTTAAAAGCATCGTTAACCTTTTAATTTTCAAGCCTCTAAGGAAATTCCTAATAATAATAAAAAAGTTGGTAAAATTCTTAGCGTTTTTTTTTCTCTTTTATGAACGATAAAATATATTTTTATTTTATTTTCTACAGAGTGACAGTTTTCATCATATATGAACATTGATGTTCGTAACCAACGAGACTGCGGTTTGTCGACGAGTCTTTAAGAATGTCATAAAGGCAATCACGCACAAAAGTGTCGTATCGTATAAAATGCTGTTCGGAAAACGACCAGTAAGAATAAAGAAAAATATGAAAGTCATGCGTCATCCCATGACCATGATATTGGTCATTTTTTTATGAATATGACATATTTTCTTTACGTGGCCCTCATTTTCATCTATATGAGAGGAAGATTTTCGTGAAATTGGATTTAATGATAAGGATTTATTTAAACAGTTGATAATGAGAGGATTTACATTTTTTATCAGACCGCTTTTTTTTTTATTTCCAATAGTTATGTAAAAACGCTAATATAAAAATTTGTCAATGGCAGCGTTGTAATTTGTAATTTTTATTACTTCTTAATTTTCAGTTTTCACATACATTAGTTAGAATAGCTTTGACTGCATGTTAAAAAGATGAGACGAAAGAGTGATTGACAAATTGGCTATGACTACGCAATGCAACTATTTGCTAAATTAGCTATTTGTGATACAAGTGCGCAAAATAAGCGATTGCCGAAGAGTGTGAAACTTGCAGCATGAGCTGAAGGCAAATGTTGCAATAATACGATTAGCAACTGCCTATGCGCACGTGTATCACACCGTATTTCCAATCCCGTATGGTGGTTGCTAGCCAAACGGTCTAGGGGGGTAACAATTTAAAAATTGCCTCCGCACATATTAAGCGTCTCTTGGTTTGAGGAAATGTAAAAAAAGTCTAAAAAAAATACTGAAAAGAAATTTTTTGGAATTTTTCAACATTTTTTTGAGGTTATGTTTTAGATTTTTAGATTGACACCTCAAATTCTTTCTGAAAATATATCCATAAGTTGTCTAATGTCTAGTTTAACACGTTTTCCCTCCAATTTATCAGAGTGGAAGGTTATCGTTGAAAAAATTTTCAATATTCAAAGTAAACTGTTAACCTGCTTTTTTTGGTCAGAATTTTTGTTCAATTTTTCGTGAAAATAGTCTTATTGTTTTTCACCAAGTATATTTTGTTCATTATAATCGGTTAAGCCGTTTTGGAGAAAAACTACTTTTTTTTTCTTTCCTTTTCCCTCCATAACTTCCAAAGAAATGCAATTTCAAGGTTAATGCTTAGTGAAATTTTATGTCACATAGGCACCAAATTATGGCAATAATTTTGTTCTGGTACGGGCGGAACATTTATATGCTCATTTTGCTTATCGCTTTTCGCGTATTGCCTTCCACGGCTTTTTGACATTAAAAATAATAAATTGGTGCCTATGTGACATAAATTTTCTCAAACCGTTAAAGTAGTTTTTCTCGAAAACGGCTTAACTGATTTTAACGAATAAAATATATATTTTGAAAATCAATGATACAATATTTAAGAAAAATTGAAAAAAATTCTGAACATAAAAAAGGTGAAGAAATGTCAAGTTATTTGTTATAAACAAATATTTGCAATAAATAGCAAGTATGATGGATTAGGTTTTTGTAAAGTATATTTATGCATCGAAATCGCTAGTTCAGAGCAACGAGGTGAAATGTGATTATGAAAATGTGGTATCCGATATAATTTGTTAACTTTATCAACAAATAATATAAACAAATGCATGATTCAAACAGTTTTAGGCAGAAACAAACCGAATTTTCTTCCGATTGTTTCCGAATCGCATTCTTTGTGATGCACATTGATGTATTTTTGCTATATGGTATAATTCGTCAAATTTATCAACAATGATTATAAACAAATGCATGATTTGAACAGTTTTATGCAGAAACGAACCGAATTGTCTTCTGATTGTCTTCGAATCTCATTTCCTGTAATGCACATTGATCTATTTTCCTCATCTGATTTAATTTGTCAAATTGATCAACAATTATTAGGAACAAATGCATGATTTGAACAGTTTTAGGCAGAAACAAACCGAATTTTCTTCCGATTGTCTTGGAATCTCATTGCCCGTGATGCACATTAATGTATTTTTGTTAAATGATATAATTTGTCAAATTTATCAACAATTATTATAAACAAATGCATGATTTAAACAGTTTTAGGCAGAAGCAAACCGAATTTTATTCCAATTGTCTTCGAATCGCATTGCTTGTGATGCACATTCATGTATTTTTGTCATCTGATATAATTTGTTAAATTTGACAACAATTATTACAAACAAATACGTGATTTAAACGAATCATTCGAACAAATTTCTATTCTGGACATTTCATAATTCCGGTCCTTATTTCAAAAAAGATTCATTCTCAATTCAAGAGTTCGAGAGCTTCAGTTTAAAAATAACTATATATATCTCCAGCTTCCCCTTAGAGATGACAAGTATGCATCAGATAAGATGAGTAATTTATGCACTAGCTCAGTATTAGTGGCTAACCGATGGCACTTACAAGTGTGCTCTTGAGCTTATCTTTTTCGTAAAAAGAAGATTTCCAATTTTTCTTGAATGTAAGGATAAAGCAATGTAATAATTTGTCAGTGAATAGTTTCAGTTGCTTATCATCAACTGCATAATTTTCTCGGATGTGATTCCAAAGCATACGAGATAAATCACGACCCAGAAGTTAGCTATACATATAGATTTGAAATTTGTACCTTCAATTAAAACGAAAATAATAGTCCTAACGAAAAACTAAAACCAGCCCTGGATTCGTCTCAGCCATATCAGTAGGAGTTTTTTTTATTTTTTCAAAAAAGTCATTTTATAAACAAATGCATTGTTATTAAACATTGTGCCTTTATTATAAACAAAAGTATTAGTCTTAAAGAAATTCTAAGAATATAGGGAGATTCCTCACTACCATATCTCTAAGTATTTTTTTCATTTTTTCAATAAACAATTTATGTAAACAATTACATTGTTATTAACATTTTTCCAGATTTTTCTAGCTTAACGCCAAAAATATTAGCAAAACATATAATAATACACGGGTAAATCCTTATTCAAGCTGCCAGAACATTCAATCAACAATAATTAATAAATTACCTATTGTTTTTACCCCCTCCACGTCCACTCCTTGATGCTATACAATACAGCATATAGATTTGAATATTGAGCTATTATTATAAATAAAACCATAAGTTCCACCGAAAAACTGAAGATACCCCTATGTTCATCTCGGCAATATCACCAGGTATTTTTTTCACTTTTTGAAAAAAGTCATTTTGTAAACAATTATATTCTTTATAATTTTTAGGAATTTATTTGAAAATGATGGAAAATAATTTAAAGTTACCTACTGCAACATAATGTACACTAAGGTATCATGATCAAGAAAAATATTTCAATAATGGAAAAAAGTTGATTTAAACACTGTTTTTACCCCCTCCACGTTCTTACCTTCACGTAACCCCATGGTGCATATAGATTTGAATATTGAGCTATTATTATAAATAAAACCATGAGTCCCATAGAAAAACTGAAGATACCCCTACATTCATCTCGGAAATATCTCCAGCTATTTTTTTTCATTTTTTGAAAAATGTCATTTTTTAAACAATTATATTGTTTATAATATTTAGGAATTGATTTAACAATAATGGAACATAATGTAAAGTTACTTTCTAAAACATAGTGTACACTAAGGTATCATAATCGGGGAAAAAATTTCAATAATCGAAAAAAGTTGATTTAAGCACTGTTTTTACCCCCTCCACGTTCATACCTTCACGTAACCCCATGGTGCATATAGATTTGAATATTGAGCTATTATTATAAATAAAACCATAAGTCCCATCGAAAAACTGTAGATACCCCTATATTCATCTCAGCAATATCTCCAGGTGTTTTTTCCATTTTTTGGAAAAAGTCATTTTCCAAAGAATTATATTGTTTATAATTGTTACGAATTTATTTAACAATAATGAAAAATAATTTAAAGTTACTTTCTTGGACACAATGTACACTAAGGTATCATAATTAAGAAAAAAATTTCAATCATAAAAAAGGTTGATTTAAGCACTGTTTTTACCCCCTCCACGTCCATACCTTCACGTAACCTCATGGTGCATATAGATTTGAATATTGAGCTATCATTATAAATAAAACCATGAGTCCCATCGAAAAACTGGAGACACCCCTATATTCATCTCGGCAATATCTCCAGGTGTTTTTTTCATTTTTTGAAAAAAGTCATTTTTTAAACAATTGTATTGTTTATAATTTGTAGGAATTTATTTAACAATAATGGAAAATAATTTAAAGGTACTTTCTAAAACATAATATACACTAAGGTATCATAATTGGGAAAAAAATTTCAATAATGAAAAAAAGTTGATTTAAACATTATTTTTACCCCCTCCACGTTCATACCTTCACGTAACTCCATGGTGCATTAAGATTTGAATATTAAGCTATTATTAGAAATAAAACCATAGGTCCCGTCGAAAAAAACTGAAGATACTCCTATATTAATCTCGGCAATATCTCCAAGCGTTTTCTTCGTTTTTTGAAAAAAGTCATTTTTTAAACAATTATATTGTTTATAATTTTTAGAAATTTATCTAACAATGATGGAAAATAATTTAAAGTTGCTTACTACAACATAATGTACACTAAGGTATCACAATCGTGAAAAAAATGTCAATGATGAAAAAAAGTTGATTTAAATATTGTTTTTACCCCCTCCAAGATCATACCTTCACGTAACCCCATGGTGCATATAGATTTGAATATTGAGCTATTATTATGAATAAAACCATGAGTCCCATCGAAAAACTGAAGATACCCCTTTATTCATCTCGGCAATATCTCCAGGTGTTTTATTCATTTTTTGAAAAAAGTCATTTTTCAAACAATTTTATTGTTTATAATGTTTAGGAATTTATTTAACAATGATGGAAAATAATTCAAAGTTACTTACTACAACATAATGTACACTAAGGTATCATAATCGGGAAAAAAATTTCAATAATGAAAAAAATTTGATTTGAACATTGTTTTTACCCCCTCCACGTTCATACCTTCACGTAACCCCATGGTGCATATACATTTGAATATTGAGCTATTATTATAAATAAAACCATAAGTCCCATCGAAAAACTGGAGATACCCCTATACTTATCTCGGCAATATTTTATTTATAACAATAGCTCAATATTCAAATCTACATGCACCATGGGGCTACGCGAAGGTATGAACGTGGAGGGTGTAAAAACAATGTTGAAATCAACTTTTTTTCATTATTGAAATTTTTTCCCGATTATGATACCTTAGCGTACATCATGTTGTAGTAAGTAACTTTAAATTATTTTCCATCATTGTTAAATAAATTGCTAAAAATTATAACCAATATAATTGTTTAAAAAATGACTTTTTTCAAGAAATGAAAGAAATACCTCGTGATATTGCCGAGATGAACAAAGGGTTATCTTCAGTTTTTCGATGGAACTTATGGTTTTATTTATAATAATAGCTCAATATTCAAATCTATATGCTGTATGGTATAGCATCAAGGAGTGAACGTGGAGGGAGTAAAAACAATATGTAATTTATTAATTATTGTTGATTGAATGTTCTTCCAGCTTGAATAATGATTTACTCGTGTATGAGTATATGTTTTGATAATATTTTTGGCGTTAAACTAGAAAAATCTGGAAAAATGTTAATAACAATTTAATTGTTTAAATAATTTGTTTATTGAAAAAATGAAAAAAACACCTAGAGATATGGTAGTGAGGAATCTCCCTATGTGCTTAGAATTTCTTTAAGACTAATACTTTTGCTTATAATAAAGGCACAATGCTTAATAACAATGCATTTGTTTGTAAAATGACTTTTTTTAAAAAAAAAAAAAAAAACACCTAGAGATATGGCTGAGAGGAATCCAGGTTTGGCTTCAGTTTTTCGTTAGGACTATTACTTTCGTTTTAATTGAAGGTACAAATTTCAAATTTATATTTATAGCTAACTTCTGGGTCGTAAGACAAGACAAAAGTAGAAACAATCCTTATCTTTTCTACTTAGAGAAAAAGCCAATTAATATTCATAGGCTCAAAATTTATTTTTTCAATTGATAATTTAACTATTTCAGTTGAGAATTCATCATTTCTTTACTAAAAAATCTTTATTTGTTGAAAAATTGTCCTTTTGTAAAGATTATTTTTTTTCTGAATATTCAACTTCTACCTTTTCAGTTGAAAATTCAACTATTTGTTTTTGAATTTGTCTTTTTTAGTAGAAAATTTATCTTCTTGGTTGAAAATTCGTTCAGAATTCATCTTTTTGTTAAAAGTTGACCTTTTCGGTTGGAAAAGTCTGCTTTCTTTTAAAAAATTCGTCTTTTCGGCTGGAAAATTCAATAATTTTGTTGAAAATGTAACTGTTATTTGTTAAAATTATATCTTTTTTTATTTTAAATTAGACTACTTGATTGAAAATTCATCTATTTGGTTAAAAATTCAACTATTTTGTTGAAACTTAATTATAGCGTTGATAATTCAACGATTTTCTTCAACAGTAATCTTTTTGGGTAGAAATAAAAAAATCAATTCAAACCTGCAAATTTTTTATTCTGATTCTAGAAGATTCGATGTTGAAGATGTTACAGAATTAAAATGCTGATCTTTGAATATTAATGGTCACGCAAAAGGAAAACTTTGTGATTGAAAAATCACAGAAAAGTCAGGAAATTTTGAGAATGAAGTTTTGCGGTCACTCTCATAATTTAGTTTAAAATTAGGAAAAAATTTAGTTAATGATGCAAACGGAAGTCGTCTACCCTTATTATTTGAAAATTCGTTGAGATTGGGCAATCCCTGCCTAAGGGAGATTCCTGGATTTCTTGTGCGGTCATCTCTTCAACTTTGCCGCTGTCCATGTCTATTTTTACCCGTTTTTGCACGTCATATTTCAATGTATATATTCCACGAAGATATCTCTTATTTTCCACCACTATCGCAAGGATTTTACCATTGGACGTTGATAATACTGTTTGTATTCCCGATGGCATGGGCCCATGGACATGATTTCTTCCTCTTACTTGTATTGGTGCATCGCGAGAAAAAGTGTATTCCCGAATTTCGAATCGCCGATTCGGATTCGCGTGAGGAATAAGACGAACAGATCTAAGTTCATCAATTGTAAGTCCACCTAGGCGCAAAGAAAAAGGAATGACAGTCGGTGATCTGGATCTGGCACGAGTTGAAGATTCGTTAGGAGGTGGAGGCCTGACAGGAGGAACCCCAGGATGAGGTATGGCAGGAGAAGACCTTTCAGGAGAATAAGAAGGTCCGCCACGAGGAACACCAGGAATAGGGTTCCCATCAGGTAAACATTCGAAATGCAAACTTAACTCTGCAAGAAAAAACATAGAATGCAATTTAAAAAAAAATTTAAAGACATAAACTCAACTTGTGGAAGAGAATGCGCAAAAAGACTTAAAAAGAGACAAGTATCTTCCCGAAAATCAATGTAATCGTCTCATCAAAGATAGTTGTACAACACAGGAAACAAAGAGAAAGAACAAATTTTTCTTATGTAATCTCTTCCACATGTTTCATACCCTTTCCGCTTTTTCACAGTATTCCTCTTTTTACCCCTTTTGCTCATCGCTTTTCGATTAAATGGTAACTTAATTATTGAACCAAACAAGAAACTCCAAATATTTGAGTTATGACTTAATTTTTTTGGTTGAAAAGACGACTATTGTATTTTTGGTTGGTAATTAATCTTTTTAATTCAAATCGTTTATTTTTTAGTTGAAACTTTAATTATTTCGTTTCAAATTCAACCGCGTTGGTTGAAATTTCTTTCTTTCTTGTTGACAAGGTTTATCGTTTGAAACTTCAAGTTTTTCTTGAAAATTCGTCAAATTCCTCTCTTGGTAGAATGTTTGTGTTTCCGATTCTATCTATCCTTGTACATTTACTTTATTCCTTTATTACTAAGAAAATTTTTATATACTTCTATTCGTGGGAGTTATAGCCAGTCATTATTTTAGAAGTGTATACATTATTTGTTTCTGATAAGTTTGACATGTGTAAAACTTATGTTTTTTTAAAGAAAGTGTCTGCGCGTACCAAAAAAAATCCAACTATACGTACCGAAACTTTGGTACACGTACCCACGGCGACACGGCTTTTATTAAATCTACCATGAATTGTACATATTGTAGAGAATATTTTTAGTAACAAAATAAGCCGCGTCAATGATAAATAATAAATCTCAAATTATAATTGTTATCTACAACGAATAAAAATCGTAAACTCCATCTAAGATATTTTTTATGTACAATGAACAATTGAATATTCCACTATTAATGAAAATCGGGACGATTTCGAATTGATTTTCGAATATTTTCTTTCGCACATTAGGGTTCCATCATTTATTTCTTTATCATTCTGGGAAACACTATCCTCGTCGGCTTGAATGCCCTTTTCTAGACATATTTCCAGTACATATTTGAAGTGTCAAGAATTTTTAATCGTTTCTCATAAGGTGAACTGTGAAAATTGGCAGCTCTAAAATTTACATTTTATCTTCAAATGTCATCAAACATAATTTAAAAGAAAAATTATTTTCTGAATTGTCTTCAGGAATTAATTTTGGCTTCGAAGCATCCTACAATGATTTATAAGGACCATTCGAAAATCAATTTTGTAGTAAGTATCGCTTTCATTATTAGTTGAAAATTTATCTTTTTACATTCTCATCAGAAAAGGTCTGTCTGTCTGTCCGTCTGTCTGTAGATTTTTAGTTTATTAGGTCTATAACTTTCAAAAGAATTGACATATTGAATTGGGCTTTGGTATACTTTCCAAGTGTCCTAAAATGAAGGTCAGGTTCGTTAGCCAGCCATTTTGGATGAAAATTCAAAAAGTGAACGCATTTTCTAATTTTTTTATTACGAATTCTATATACGTTTATCAGTAGTACTCAAACAGACCAACAATTTAACTCATGACTTTTTTTGGTATGAAAATAATTACCGGAGTTATAGCATTTCGAAAATTCCAAAAACCAAACGAAAATGAACATTTTAGGCCAAACAACCCACGGTCTGAGGAAATGTCAGATGAAGAAAAGCATTGCATTTTGAACACCCTATAATACTATCACAAAAACGTTTTGAATTTTTTTGAAAAATCGAAAATTCAAATTTTGACCGGCAGTTTTTGTTCTTTCATAAAAAACTGCACTAAAATTAAAGAAATTGAATTTTTAGACAAACGACACAAAATAAGAAAACAATAAATAGACAAAATTTGTTTACCCAAAAAAGGAGCTGCAAATTTGTTATTAATTATTTTTTTGATAGGATGTGTAGTTTTTGTTCTAATCGTGAAAAATTATATTAACAAGGAAAAAATATAATTTTGGGAAAGACGACGCAAGGTACGAAAAAAATGAAGCAACAAAAAGTGTGCGTTCAAAAAAGATATAAAAATTTGTTAGCGATTACTTTTTGTTGGGACGCATGGTTTTTTGTTTGTTTGTAATATCTTTGAATTTTTCTTTTTTTTTCAGTAAAACTTTTTCTTAAGTAAGATTTTCGTCCCTTCGAAAAAAAAAACAAAAAAAAAAAAACAATTCGATTTTATTTAACCCCTCTTCCCCAAATCATCTTCTGTAATTTGGGAACGTCCACGTAGGAGTGTACCATATGTGTACGCGCACATATGGTACGAATTATGTATAAAAAGGGAGACTTTTCGAATACCATTTTTCTTTGACACACACATTATGGATTCCTTAAGATTAAATTTGTATTGATTTTAGACAAACTCAAATCAAGGTTGAGAGAAAAAAGCAATTGGGATAGAATGTAGATTAGATATTATTATATTCACCAATAGAATTGAGGATTATCACCAAAGACAAGACGAGAGTGAAAACAATCCTCATCCTTTCTTATACAAGAAAAAGTTATTAAATGTATACTTGAATAATTTCAGTAACCCTGTAACCAAGGAATATTCTAGTTCTTCGTTATATTATATATTATATCTTATAGTCGTTATCTCATAGATCGCACGCGTCAAGTTTGTCCTGCTGAGATATTTACATTTCATTAGAGTGAGTTTAAGAAGAGAATGTTAATTACTAAATTTGTTGAAACTGATATTATAATGTATGTCATCTTTTACATTGAAGCTTAATCCATCGTTTAATCGAAGATTTCTTATTTAAAAGAATGCCCTTTCGCGGTGCCATACTTTTGATTCTGGCGGAAGAAAGGTACGATGGACGGACGAGCCTCTGATCAAACCTATAAGGGTTTCTGTTCTTCTGTTCTTCTTTCTTTTGAAATTCTATAATTTTTTTAAATTCTGTGAGTCCTTTTGAAGTGTGTGCATTCTTTCGCACTCTGTGTATTCTTTTGAATTCTCTGAATTATTCCTAATTCTTTGAATTCTTCCGCTATTCTCTGGAATCTTTCGTATTCTCTGAATTCTTCTGAATTCTTCTCAATTTTCTAAATTCTTTTAAATTCTCTGAAACCTTTTGAATTATTTTGTATTCATTAAATTCTTTTGAAATTCACTCTGTGAATTCTTCCGAATTTTCCTAATTCTTCCTAATTCTTAGAATTCTTCTTAATTCTATGAATTCTCACACCATTCTTTGATTCCTTCCGAATTCGCTGAATTCTTCCAAATTCTTTGAATTCTCTAATTTATTCTGAATTCTCTGAATTGTTTTAAAATTTTCTGAACTCTCTATACTGTTTTGAATTTGTTGAATTCACAGTGAAACTTAATTTTTTTAAATGTTTTCTAATTATCCTGAAATCATTAGAATACACGTTCCGATTCTCCGAAATATTTTGTATTCTATGAATTCTTTTGTATTGTCTTTTTTTTAAATTATC